>PVIW01018169.1:0-12271 GCA_004026585.1 Noctilio leporinus | reverse complement strand
GTATGGAGAAGTCGCTTTAGAGCTTGTTGTAAGCTCTCTCTCTGGGCTTTTGGCATTTGAATGTTTTGGGACCCTGGTCTTGCTCCCCACATGGAAGAGAACTTGTGGGACCAGGCAGCTGCCAGCACCCCTAGGGGCTTAGAGCCTGCATGGATGGAAGCCCACTCCTGGAGGCAAGGTCCCATGCTGGGACTTGTGCCTCCCTGGGTTCCAGCTTCTGGGACACTATCATGAGAAGCAAGGTAACGAGTGACTCTCAAACTAGGCTAAGCCACAGTAGAACAGCTAGGCCAAACCCTAAATAAACCAGTAAGTGTCAGAGTTAACAGGTTTAACAAAGTGAGGACAGGACTAAGCTTGTTGTGGGTACCTCTGAGAACAAAGGAATGACCATGCTATGGTTTAAACTGCCCAATCACCTTCTTAGACATAATCGTGTCAGATTGTGACCCTGAAGTACTTAGCTAATGAGGAAATGAGGAAGGAAATGAGACTTAGAGCAGTGCACCCCAGGTCCTGAAAGAGCGAGTTTCTGGACCTGCAAGAAGATGGAAGCTCTGTAACCCACAAGTGCACATTGCAGAGACAATGGAGAACTATTTGTGTGATCAGCTTAAGGACAGATAAGGCTATGGGGAGCTCCTGAGTTGGTTTTGACTTATAGCCATTTGAGGAACAAGAGAAATTCTGGGTCTCACGAAAGAGAAGGGCTCAGAGTAGGAGTGCACTTAGCACCCCCCAGTGAAAGTTGGAACCCTGTTAATAAAAACCTGTTTCCTTCAACAAATATTGTTGGGTCATATTTAAAGGTGATAAGTGGCCAAATCCCAGTTAGCACCTTTGCAGAGGGAGATGGAGGTTTTGGAAATTGAAGAGATGACAGTGGTGATAGAGGGTTTGTGTTGGACAGTGAAGTAGGTGGCCAGCCTGTAGGCAATATCGTCGTTACACAGTGGAAGAAAGCCAAAATCCCCACTCTTTGCAATTTAGGGATGGGGGATTGGAAACTGAAGTATAGACATTTTTCCTGAGAGAGGTGCTTTGCATATCTATGGCTGGTCACCAGTGTCTTAGTTAGGCAAATGACTGGGTAACCTCTTCCCCAAGAAGAAGGGAGGAGTTTTTGACCATAGAATGGTGATGAAAGTATTTACCAGGCTGCATGAGATTTCACAAGTGGCCATGAGGTCACCCTAACCACTGTGTCACAGGCCACCATCATGGCTTAAAATAGGGTGACAGCCATCTCTCTCCCTCTCCCTCTCCCTCCCTCTCTCTCCCCTTCTTCCCCTTCTTCCCCTCTCCCCCTTTCTCTCTCCCTTTCTCTCCCTCTTTCTCCCTCTCTCTTCCTCTCCCCCTCTCCCCCTCTCCCCTTGTCTTTTAGAAGGACATGCACAGACATGTTCTCTCTCCAGGAGGACCCTCAGACAGACACGCATCCTGAAAACTCACTTGGTTTGAGAAAGGGGAACAAAGGGGAGAAAGGGAGACATGCAGCTTGCGCAGAGATAGGGAATTACATGTGGTATAAGAGTTGGGGAATGTGTGCAAGATCCTCTGCTAATTGGATATAGCAGTTGCTGGGAACTTTGAATTTATAACTGGAATGCTAAGCTGTGAACTACTGTGTTTCTGAAAAATGGTACCATGTGCTTGTCTATTTTAAAGCTAGCTTAGACCCTGGCTGGTGGCATGATGGATAAGGGGCCGGCCTGTGAGCCCAAAGGTCGTTGATTCGATTCCCAGCCAGGGCACATAACCAGATCTCTAGCCAGGTCTGTAGCTGGAGGCAGGTGAAAGGCAACCATACATTGATGTATATCTCCCTCTCTGTCTCTTTCCTTCTCTCCCTTCCTCTCCCTCTAAGAATAATAAATAAAAAACCTTAAAAAAAAATAAAGTAAAAAAATAAAGCTAGTCTAATTGGGCAGGACTATATATTTTGGGGTGTTTTTAAAGGGAGTGGGATTAATGGCATAATTGCACCTTTAATATAAATTTGTATACCCTTCTAATAAATAAAATACCTTTCCTTTTCACCAAATTCTGTTATTAAGAGTCATTCCTGGCAGGGGGCAAATTAGGCCCATTAAAACTAAGGACCCTCCCCCGCCCCACAAACAAAGGGCCCTGTTACACAATGGCATTTGTTGACTGAATGGGTTTGCATAGTTGAGGGGGTCTAGCTGTTGTATGAGAATAGATAGGTGTACTATAGTGGCCTGATGGTGAGGGGTGTAGATGATGAGGATGGTTGATGCCAGATGTATGAGGGAGTACATGATGTAGGTACCAGCAGAGAGGGTGGGTGGAGTCGTGGTTTGGGAGTGATTGTGTGAGAGCAGAAGGAAACCTGTCCTGAAGTCTCTTTGTGGGTTTAGTGATTTTTCCTCTGTGAAAAATAACCCCCTTAGTGGCTATTTGGAAATGTAGCAGACTAATTTAAAAAATTATCTAATTTGAAAGTCTGTGAGCTTTTTTGATCTGAGAACATTTGTTCTCTTTTTTCAATTCTGAAATATTATCAATCATTATCTCTTTAAATATTATCTTTTTTCCCCTCTCATTATAGAATCCCTGTAGGTTGGAGATTCTTAATGTATCCTCCATGTCTATTAACCTCTTTGTTATATTTTCTTTTTCTTTTTTTTTTTTCCTCTTTACTAACAAGATTATAAGAGGCTTTTCGTAGTTTGATTTTCTCAATCATCAGTTCTCCTTGATTCTGTTCAATCCCCTGTTTATCTTTTCTATCATCACTTGTTTTTATTTCAATGAATATACTTCTACTTTCATATTTCTTTTTTTTTTTAAGAATTTATTTCATTATTTTTAGAGAGAGGGGAAGGGAGAGAGGCAGAGAGGGAGAGAGATCAATGTATGGTTGCTTTTCACCTGCCTCCAGCCACAGACCTGACTGGAGACCTGGTTTGCAACCTGGTTATGTGCCCTGGCTGGGGAATTGAACTTGCGACCTTTGGGTTCACAGGCCGATGCCTTATCCATTGTGCTACTAGCCAGGGCTCATATTTCTAATTTTGTATATGTTCCTCTTCTAGTTCATAATCTCTGATATTTGATTTGCAACCTCCTCTTCTTGTTTTATGGATGTACTCTTTCCTTTGTCTCTTAAGGAATTTTAAGTTTACCAATTTTAAAGTTCTTTTATATTACTCTTTAAAAATTTTCATTTTCTCTGGAGGTTGGTTCTCCCATTTATTGTGTTTAACTGTATCATTCACAGTGTTTTATTCTTTTGGCTTTTGGACTCATATTGCTGTAAGTTTAATTTCTTTTGGGTTGTTATTTTTTAAAGTTTTCTTTCCATATTCTCTTATTGCATGGTGGTTTTTAAGATTCAGCCAGCTCCCTGTGGTCAGCATCTCAGAACAAAGTCTTAGAGAAGGGCTTAGGGAGCTTGCCCTTTGGGAAATTATATCCAGTGTTTGAACCTGTGAATAGCAGTCAATAGCAGCTCCAAGTTGCACAAATCCAGAGGCACCATTTACATGGAATAAAATGTCAACAGTGTCCCCTGGAATTGGACAATGAGATGATCCTCATGAAGCTGATTTCCAATTTTGAGATATTTTCTGATTATCTTCCATCATGTGAGAGTACCATTTTTCTGAGACTCAGAGAAGATAAATTACTTTCATAAGGAAATTCACAGGAGAATGGTCTGAAGTTCAAGCATTTTTTTGTTATACTGTGCCCAAAGCCAGAGCTGTAGAAGAATAATATAGAAAATAAGTGGGTCCTTGAATTTTGGCATTGAAGGTCTTACTAGGATCAACTGAAAATAGATTCCTCACATTTTTCAATGGTTGTGAGGAGTGGGGATAATGAGAATACACTAGTTGGGGTTTCACTGCCTCCAAATGTCTTCATATCTGTTACAATTGCTGGAGCAACTGAGTCCTGAGAAGATACCAGAGACTGGGCGATGTGTGTACATTGAGACCTGTCTGTGATTCTTGCAATTCTTCCTAGCACTATCAAGATTGAATGTTGCCACCATCCTTCAGTAAGAACTCTCTGTGGGTTTCAAACAGTCCAGGGTTGAGTTACTCTGTTATTAAATGTGATTTTCCAAAACCACTCTTCACTTTGAGTGTGCATCACTGTCAAGCAGCCCTCCCCATTGCTTTAGGGGGAGAGGATGGAGCCCACTGAAAACTGAGCAAACACACACAGAGTCTTTGCACATTTCCTCTCTGATACTTGATCCAGTGAGTTCAGGAACACTGGAAACATTTTATATTGGAACCTGAGGAACAAGTCCTCAGGGTCACTGGTTTACTGCAGGCTGGTATTTGAAGTCTCTCCTGCGAACACTTCATCATCCAAGAAAAGATCTCAAGGCTTCCATGGGAACTGACTACATGTTCAGCCAATCAGATCCTCGGGGAGGAGGGTTCAACCCTCCTGATTTGGCTACCTATCCATTATTACTGTTCAAGCATGGCAAAGGGATAAAGAGCAAAATGGTTCATTCTCAGTGGTTCCCATTCCAAAAGATGACAATCTTCATGTGCTCTGAGTTTTCAAAGTAGATGAAACTGCTTTTCTAAATGTTGTAGGTCTGGAAAACTTCAAATGTACTTAGCCAAGCAAGTCCTCTTTTAATTTTTAAATCTTGGTCTATTTTAAGAGAAATGCAAGCCACCCATTTCTGAATGACTTATACTTGATTTGTCGAAACACTCTTGTAAGCAGTGTTTTATTTTCTCTTTTTTTTTAGTCACAAAAACCCTTGTGACCCCTGTTAAAAGCATTGCATCCTAAAGCATAAAGCCGGTTATGGGCAATGGTCCTCAGTCCCAACCCTGATTTCAGTTCCATGTCTCACATCTCCCTGGAGGTCTCTCAGGACCTAAACAGGACCACCTATCTTTCTCCATTTTTGAGAAATAGACAGGTATTTTAAAAGAAGCTATAACTGGTTGTCCTTAGATCCCCAATCAAGTCTTAGAAGTTTGGCTACAGATCTTGAACATCCTTCCCAAATGAGAGTAAATAAAACATTGTAAAAACATAGCATTTGTGTTCTTTTGCCTTTATAAAGTGTATATACTTGAAGTGTGACCTAATGAATTAAATGTGTTTTTCTGTGGTTTCATCTATTTAATCTGCTGTATAAGGGGCTGCATTCATTTGAATAATATCTAAAATGACAGATCATCCTTTAAAACTATTTCTAAATTGCATCCTTTAAATAACATTTTAAAGTTGAAGGAAACTTTACGTGTAGTGAAAATGCACAGATCTTAAGTGTGTAAACTGAAGTTTTGACAAATGTACGTATATACCCATACGCAGCAATCCAATCAAGTCATAGAATGTTTTCATCATCCTAGAATGTTTGCTTGTGTCTCCTTCCAGTGAATTGCCATTACCCATAAGCAATTGCTGTTCTGATTTCTGTCAGAGATTCTAATATGGTGAGGAGCTTCTAATATGGGCTCTAAGGACCCCTGCTTGAGTATTCATGCCCTTGCATATTCATCCCCTCCACTAGTATATGTGCTGTGTCATGTGATTTGCCATCTCTTCTGAGGTTAGTTTACAGTAAGACTGACTAGGATTTTGCTTACCATCTTTTGCACTTTTTCCTGGAGCCCCAACTTGGATACAGCCAACTGCCATGAGAAAGGCCTATAAGGAAAGGCCCATATTGGAAGGAATTAATGTCTCTAGCCAACATCCACCAAGTACCTGAGGCCTGTCAGCAGCCACACCCAGTGCTTGGGAACAGAAGTCTTGAGCTGACTGCAGTCCCAGCCAACACCTTGAAGCAGCCTTGAGGGAGTCTGCACTGAAGACATCCAGCTAAGCTATTTCTGGCCTCCTTACCCTCAGAAACTGAGGTAATACATGCTTGTTGTTGTTTTATTGTTCTTGTATTACATCCATCCCCTTTTTGCTCCACTCTATCCTCGTACCCACTCACCCATTCCCCCACAAAGTCAATCCCACATGTTGTCCATGTCCATGGTTCTTCCATACTAGGTTCTTGTCTAAACTGCTCCCCTTCTTTGCCTATTCCTTCCCCCTCCCCCAAACCCCCTACCCCCTGTCCACTGAAGGCCTATTCCCTGTATTCATGTATCTGGTTCTGTTTTGCTTGTTGTTAGTTTTGTTCATTATTGTCCTGTAATGGGTGAGATCATATGATATTTGTCCTTCACTGACTGGCTTATTTCACTAAGCATAATACCCTCCAGTTCCATCCATGTTGTTGCAAAGGTTAGGAGTTCCTTCTTTCTTTCTGCTGTGCGGTATTCCATTGGGTAAATGTATCCAAGTTTTTGGATCCAATCATCCATTGATGGACACTTAGGCTGTTTCCAACACTTGGCTATTGTAAATAGTGCTGCTATGAACATAGAAATACATAGGTTCTTATGAATTGGTGTTTCAGGATTCTTCAGGTATAGTCCTAGTAGTGGAATTGCTAGATCAAAAGGCAGTTCCATTTTTAGTTTTCTAAGGAAACTCCATACTGTTTTCCACAGTGGCTACACCAGCCTGCAGGAGGGTTCCCTTTGCCCCACATCCTCGCCAATACTTGCTGTTTGTTGATTTGTTGATGATTGCCATTCTGACAGGTGTGAGGTGGTATCTTATTGTGGTTTTAATTTGCATCTCTTTGATGGCTAGTGATGTTGAGCATTCTTTCATATGACTCTGGGCCCTTGGTATGTCTTCCTCAGTGAGTTGTCTGTTCAAGTCTTCTGCCAATTTTTTAATTGGGCTGTCTTCCTGGTGTTAAGTTACATTAGTTCTGTATATATTTTGGAGATGAAACCCTTGTCTGAGGTATCATTGGCAATTATGTATTCCCATACAGTTGGTTCCCTTTGAATTTTGCTCGTGTTTTCTTTAGCTGAACAGAAACTTTTCAAATTGATGAAGTCCCACTTGTTGATTTGTTGTTCTATTTCCTTTGCCCTTGGTGAAGTGTCAGTAAGCATATTTCGGTGTAGGATACCTAAACTTTTACTGCCTATATTTTTCTCCAGGACCTTTACTGTGGCACTACTTATGTTTAAATCTTTTATCCATCTTGAGTTTATTCTAGTGTACCATGGTGTAAGTTGGTGGTCTAGTTTTATCTTTTTGCATGTTGCTGTCCAGTTCTCCCAACACCATATGTTGAAGAGACTGTTTTTACTTCATTTGATGTTTCTTCCCACTTTGTCGAATATTAATTGAACATAGAGTCCTGGGGTAATTTCTCGGCTCTCTATCCTGTTCCATTGATCTGTCTATTCTTATGCCAGTATCAGGCTGTTTTGATGACAGTAGCCTTGTAGTATTGTTTGAAGCCCGGTATCATGATTCCTCCTACCTTGTTCTTCTTTCTCAAGATTGCTGTGGCTATTTGTGGGCGTTTTTGGCTCCATATAAATTTTTGAAGTATTTTTTCTATTTCTGTGAAGTCTGTCATTGGTATTTTAATTGGGATTCCATTGAATCTATAGATTGCTTTGGGCAGTATGGACATTTTAATGATGTTAATTCTTCCCATCCATGAACATGGTATATGCTTCCATTTATTTGTATCTTCCTTAATTTCTTTCTTCAATGTTCTGTAGTTTTCTGAGTACAGGTCTTTTACCTCCTTGGTTAAGTTGGTTCCTATGTATTTTATTTTTCTTGTTGCTATGGTAAATGGGATTTGTTTTCTCATTTCTATTTCTGATGTTTCATTATTGCTATACAAAAATATTTTTGATTTCTGGATATTGACTTTATACCCAGCTATTTTGCTAAATTTGCTTATTAGGTTGAGTAAGTTTTTGGTGGAGCCTATCAGGTTTTGTATGTACACTATCATATCATCTGCAGATAATGACAGTTTGACTTCCTCCTTTGCTATTTGGATACTTTTGATTTCTTTTCTTCTCTGATGACTATGGCTAGAACTTCCAAGAGGATATTGAACAGAAGAGGAGAAAGTGGGCAGCCTTATCTCATTCCTGATCTTAGGGGGAAAGCTTTTAGTTTTTCCCCATTAACTATGATGTTGGCTTCAGGCTTCTCATATATGGCCTTTATGATGTTGAGGTATACTCTCTCTATTCCCATTTTGCTGAGGGTTTTCATCATAAATGATTGCTGTACTTTTTCAAATGCTTTTTCAGCATCTATTGATATGATGATATGGTTTTTATCTTTCAATTTGTTGATGTGGTGTATTACATTGATTGATTTATGAATGTTGTACCATCCTTGCATCCCTGGGATGAAGCCCACTTGATCATGGTGTATGATCTTTGTAATGTACTGCAGAATCTGATTGGCCAGTATTTTGTTGAGAATCTTAGCATCTATGTTCATCAGAGATATTGGCCTGTAGTTTTCTTTCTTAGTTGTATCTTGATCCAGTTTTGAGATTAGAATAAAATTGGCCTCATGGAAAGAGTTTGGGAGTCTTCCCTCTTCTTGGATATTTTGGAATAGGCTGAGAAGTATTGGAGTTAGTTCTTCTTTAAATGTTTGGTAAAATTCCCCTGTGTATCTATCTGGTTCGGGACTCTTTTGCTTTGGGAGATTTTCGATTACTTCTTCAATTTCACTAGTTGTTATTGGTCGATTTAGTCTTTCTGCTTCTTCTGGATTCAATTTTGGTAGATTATACATTTCCAGAAATTTGCTCATTTTACCCAGGTTTTCATATTTTTTGTCATATAATTGTTTGTAATAATTTCTTACAATCTTTTGTATTTCTGAAGTATCAGTTGTGATTTCTCCTCTGTCAGTTCTGATTCTGTTTATTTGGTTCCTCTCTCTCTCTTTCTTGATGAGTCTGGAAAAGGGCTTGTGAATTTTGTTTATTTTTTCAAAGAACCAGCTCCTGGACTTGTTGATTCTTTGAATTGTAGTTTTAGTCTCTGAGTTATTTAGTTCTGCTCTGATCTTGATGATTCCTTCCTTCTACTTGCTCTGGGCTTTGTGTGTTTTTGCTCCTCTATTTCTTGCAGCTTTATGGTTAGGTTGTTTTTATAAACTTCTTGTAACCTTTTTAGGAAGGCCCGTATTGCTATGAATTTCCCTCTGAGGACTGCCTTTGCTGTGTCCCATAGATATTTGGCTGTTGTGCGTTCATTGTTATTTGTTTCCAGGAACTCTTTCATTTCATCTTTGATCTCATTGTTAACACATTCATTACATAAAAGCATGTTATTCAGTCTCCATGAGTTAGAGTATTTTTATTTTTTTTCCCTTGAGATTGGTTTCTAGTTTCAAGCCATTGTGATCTGAGAAGATGTTGGTATGATTGCAATTTTCCTGTATTTGTGGAGGTTTGTCTTGTGACTTACCATGTATGGAAGAACCATGGACATGGACAACAAGTGGCATTGACTTTGTTGGGGAGAGGGTGGGTGGGGAAGGGGACAGAGGGGAGTAAAAAGGGGATGGATGCAATACAACAAAAATAAAATGAACAATTAAAAATAGAAATAATGGATGTAAAATTTACAAATTAGCACAAATTTTAAAAGCTGAGAACTCAGAAAAGATAAAGCCATTGAAATTTATGCCAAGACACATTAGAACTAAACATTTATTGTTTTATAATTTTTAAAAAGATTTTATTCAGTATTTTTAGAGAGAGGGGAGGAGAGGGAGGCAGAGAGGGAGAGAAACATCAATGTATGGTTGCCTTTCACCAGCTACAGAGATGGCTGGAGACCTGGCTGGCAATGTGGTTATGTGCCCTGGTTGGGTTTGAGGTTTGTCATTTTTATTGATTTTTTCAAAGAATCAGATTTTTGTTTCATTTTTTATATTGGTTTTCTGTTTCAATGTCATTAATTTCTGTTATTTCCTTTTGTACTTGCTTTGAGTTTGTTTTGTTTCTTGTATTTTAAAGCAAGAACTAAGATTGATTTAATATTCTCCTTTTTTCTAGTACAAGGATTTAATGCTATAAGTTTCCCTTTTATCACTTGTTATTTGTGTCCCTGATATGTCCTATTTTCATTTTCATTCAGCTGTATACATCTTTTTGAGACTTCTTTGACTGTGGATTATTTATGTGTGCTATATAATTTCCAAATTTTAAAGATTTTCCTTTCTGTTTTCTGACATGTAATAGTTGATTCTATTATGATCAAAGAACATACTCTGTATGATCTCAATTTTTTAAAGGTTTTTGAAGATATTTTATGGTCCAGGGTCTGGTCTACCTTGGGGAATCTTCCTTAAGTACCATATACTTTATATGGTACTGCTATTTAGTGCTATTAGGTATTACTGTTTATTAGAGGGTTTTGTATAGCAATTGGATATTTCTAGCTGATTGTGTTGTTTAGATCTTCTATATCCTAATAGTTCAGTTGTTGAAAGAAGATATATTGAAGTCCTGAATAGTCATTGTGGATTTGTCTTTCTTTTTCAGCTCTATTAATATTGTTTTGTGTATTTGGGGGCTGTGTTATTTGGACCAATGCATATAAGATTGTTATATTCTTCTGGATAATATCTTTTTTATTATCATGTAATGTCCTTCCTTGTCTCATAAAATTTTTCCTCTGAAGTATAATCTATCTGATATTAATATAGCCACTCCTGCTTTTTTAAATTAATGTTTGCAGCATTTATCTTCTTCCATTATTTTACTTCTAATCTATCTGCTTTATTAAATTTGAAGTAATTTTCTCATAAATAACATACAGTTAAGCAGTATTTTAAATCTACTCTGCTAATCTCTATTTTTTAATTGACATATTTAGACTATTTATATTTAAGGTAATTATTTAAATGGTAGCGCTTAAGTCTGCCATTTCATTGTTTTCTTTATTTCTCTTTCTTGCCTTCTTGTGGGCTATTTGATTTTTAATTATTCCACCTTAATTTATTTGCAGTGTTTTCAAATTCATCTTTTTGTATAGTTTCCTCGTGGTTGCTTAGGACATTATGTTACAGAGCCCCACCAATGCTGTTCTGGAACAGCTGTGGGGTTCGACTGCCTGCTGCCAGGAAGCTTAATTCCCAGTGTAAGAGTTTGCTGAAAAAGGAAAGGGATTGTTTATTTAAAGGTTGTACGGATTTAGAATAATGGCAAATTTCTGCCATTAAGTCCCACCCCCTTTAAAAACACCCAAAACACATAGTCCTGCCTCCCTTTGCCAAACCAGGCCAGTTTCAGAATTTACCACTCAAAGGTACCATCTTTCAGAAAAGCAGAAGTCTGTAGCTTAGCATTCCCAGTCACAGTTCAGGGCCAAGCATCTTTCACATATCCGATGGTTAGGCAGGTCCCCCACAGCTCTTCCAGCTGTGCCACCTTCTTCTTCAGGCAGACTGGTATCTGGGTGGCTGGGCAGGTCTGCTGCTCTGGGAACTCACTGAACTTCTGACTTTCAGACCTCTTCTCTCACTGCAGTCCTCTGACTTCCTCTTCTCTTTTAGCCCACCCTAATTTAAATGCCCAGTCCAGAATTTCCTGAGGGATCTCATACCCAGCCCTTCCTATGGTGTGTTAATGTCTTCCATTTTTACCAGTCCCCTGCCAGTGCCTTTCATGCTTTTTTGACTGCCATCTTTAATTAAGGCAAAAGTTCCCAGCAATGCTCAGACTTCTGGGGTTGGCATTTATCTCCTGCCTCTCCACAGGTGCTGTATTAACTCTCCCAACCCTCCCAACCCCCCCCCCCCACACACACACATGCCTCTTCCAGTTCAGCAAGTCCCTGAGTGTTCTATGAGTCACTAACACAATTTGCACTGGTCAGCATCCCTCTTTCTTTCAGGAAGACGCACTATTAATGTGCAATTGTAATGTAATATATCTTAAATAATGCATCATCCACTCTTCCCTTTCTCCAGTCTAGGACTGGTGGGGGTTGGTCCTCCACTTTCAGGGGAACCATGCTCAGCACCCCATTACAATTACATATACTTACGTGTCTTATCAAAGTCTACTAATATCAATATTTTATCACTAAAGGAAGCACTTGTAATAAATTCCTTTACTTGTCCCACTTTTAAATATCACTGTCTTGAGTATCAGATGGCATTACAACTTTTATTTCAATAATCAAATATGATTTATAAAATTTATGAGAAGGATAGTCTATAGTATATACCCACATTTTGGCTCCTTCTTTTTTTTTTTTTTTTCTTTTAATTTTATTGTTGTTGTATTACATCCATCCCTTTTTTCTCCCCTCTGTCCCCCTCCCCACCCACCCTTTCCCCCCAAAGTCAATCCCACCTGTTGTCCATGTCCATGGTTCATTTATACTAGGTTCTTGTC
>PVIW01018168.1:0-12279 GCA_004026585.1 Noctilio leporinus | reverse complement strand
TCATTTGTTTCCAGGAACTTTTTGATTTCATCTTTGATCTCATTGTTGACCCCTTCATTGCTTAAAAGCATGTTATTCAGTCTCCATGAGTTAGAGAATTTTTGGGTTTTTCCCTTGAATTTGGTTTCTAGTTTCAAGCCATTGTGATCTGAGAAGATACTTTGTATGATTTCAATTTTCCTGTATTTGTGGAGGCTTTAGCCTCCATTTCTTTGTGTGTTTTTCAGTTTTCTTCTTGTGATTCATTTCTAGTTTCGTACCATTATGGCCAAAGAACATACTTAATATAAATTCATACTTTTAAAATGTATTGAGATTTGTTCTGTATCCTAACATGTGCTCTATTTTAGAAAATGTTCCATGTGCACTTGAAAAGAATGTATATTCTACTAATTTACAGTAAAATGTTCTGAAAATATCTATTAAATCCATCTGCTCTAAGGTATCTTTAAGGCAGTTTCCTTCTTCATTTTCTGTTTGAAAGATCTATCCATTGATGTCATTGGGGTGGTAATGTCTAGTACTATGGCTGTATTGCCATCAACCTCTAACTTTATGTCCATAAAAATAAATATTTAGGTGCTCCTATGTAGGGTGCATAAATATTTACAAATACTATATCCTCTTGTTGGATTGTTCCCTTTATCATTATGTAGTGTCCTTCTTTGTCTCTTACTATATATAGGCTTGGTTTCAAAATCTATTTTGTCAGACATAAATGTTGTTACCCCAGTTCTTTTTTCTTTTTGCATGAAATACCTTTTTCCATCTGTATACTTTTAGTCTGTTTGTATCTTTCAATCTGAGATGAGTCTCTTGTAGACAGCACATATTATCCATTCAGTTGCACTATGAAGAATTTGCCTCAATGGACTCTGGTGCCTGATGAAGTCTCTGTTTGGATATGCAGCTTGTGAAGTGTACTTGATCCTCCTCTGATGTCTGAAATAGATCAGTGGGTGTGTTGGTTCTGGAGCCTCTTGGGATAGACTTTGGTGCTGGCCAAGGTCAGATGCTATTTGTGTCTGGCCCTGGGCAACCTGTTTGAAGCTGCAAGCCATCTGTTAACTCTGCTAAACCTGACTGCATATGGGAAGAACCAAGCTGCATACCAAGGCCAGCTTTTAGCAGCACTGGGCTCAGAGACAGGCCAGCAAATGTCCCAGGCACCCCAGTCTCCTCCACCTGCCTTTATCTGTCAGCTGCCTATTAAACTCAGTCATGAAAAAGCTTCTGGTGTTGATCAAGTTGCATAAGGTATGTTCTCAGTGAGTCACCAGGCAGGTGAAAGTCAGGCTTAGGGAAGGTGGGGCATGTGGCCCCCACCCTGAAGACACACAACTCAATCCATCCAAGATTTTGCCTCAACCCCAAAAAGGCAAAGCCACTTGAAGTCAGGCAGTGGGACTGCCTGGTAGTTGGTCCTACTGGATCTTCCATGAAGGGGAAGAATCAGTCAGTTTCTTGGGGAAGTGGGAAAAATGGCCCCTGCCACAAAGCCATACAACTACAACTCACTCACTCTCACCCCCTGAGTCTGCCCAGAACTCTACACTCTAGCCAAGGCAACTGACCCCTCAGCAAGGCATAAACTCTGCAGTGTGGGGCAAGACAGGAGTGCAGAGCATGAGGCTATTGCTTTCCCTAGGCTGATGCCACAGACAGGAGGGGGCTCTGAGAGAGAGACAGAGACAGAGAGACAGAGACAGAGAGAGAATGAGAATGCGCAGCCACAGTGTGGGAGAGCAACTCATCCCAAGGATCCTGGTGGCTGCCCCTTAAACTCTCTCCCCAGGTCCACAATTAATAGGCTCTCCTCACGTGACTCGAGCCATTCCACCCTCCCTCCACCAGATCTGAGGGTGAGTGGCTGAGAATGAAATTTGGGGGCACTGGCTCTTTTATAGAGCTCCTGTATCTCCAACAAACTCTTATCTCTCCCTATGGACAGAAACCCCACTGCTTTTCACAGTGTGATGTTATGTGGGCACCTCTTCTTGGTTATGGTGCTCTGGGTTGGGGAGCTTGACTTGGGGTTTAGACCCCATGTTTCTAAGATATCCCTCCAGAACTTCGGCTGCTCCCCACAGGAGCAGGGACCTGGGGTTTTCATATCTCTGCCTTTCCTAACAGTTTCCTGTGTCTCCCATCTTCTCTGCCATAATCTTGGATTCCTCTTTATCTCCTTTACTTGTTGATTTATAGGAATATATGCCTAATTACCAACTGACAGTCATTTGTGTTTATTCCGTTCCAACAGGAATCCTCCATTTGGGGTATGGTGAAGGGGGAGTCTTTATTCAGTGGCAATGCCCAATTGTGATATGGCACAGCTGGGAAACAGCTCACAAATTATACAGCACAGCTGTGAGGTATCCGGGGGGTGAGATGCCCTTGGAGTGAGATGCCCTTAGAATGAGGTGCCCTTGGGGTGAGGTGGACCTGGAGTGAGGCAACCTTGGTGTTACAGCTCCACCCTGGTGTGGCCGATAACTCTATTCTCCACACCAGCAAGACAGTGCTGCTGCGTTCCACTCAGGTGTTTCAGCTTCACTCCACTCTGCTCTGCTCAGTCAAGACCACTTGGGTGTTACAGGTTCAGCACAAAAATCAGTCTTTGATAGAAACCAAAAGTGAACTCTTGAAACCAGAAGTGACCTGAGTTATATACAAAGAAGTCCTTGCCTCTGGCCCCTGATTGGTCCATTCCCATACAAATGATAACTCCAAGCCACTGTCCTGATTAGTTAAAATAGAGCCCATCTGGTTGGTCAGTGGACATGCAAATAAGACTATGGCTGCACAGCTCTGATTGTAAGGGGCAGGTATTTAAACCATTGGTTGAGGTATAGTTATAGAAGTTCCTTTGTAAGTGTCAGCTCAAACAGCAGGTACATGGTGCAGGCAGACAGTTCAGTGTGGATGCAGGCAGTTAGTTCAGTGCAAGAGACAGACAGACAGCTGAGTATGCCCTCTTCCTCAAGTGCAGCAAGTGTGAGAGGTCCCTGTTCAGAAATGTTTGCTAGGTTCTGTCCTTAAATTTCAGCCCAGTTAGCCAGTAGGAGCCCTTCTCAACAGGTACCTTCATTCTCAGAGTTGATGTAGTCTAGATACAAATCTTTATTAGTTACATGCATTTCAAATGTCTTATTCTGGACTAGTTTTTCTTTAGCTTTCTTTACTTTTCCATACAGAAGCTATTATTTTAATGTATACAAATCATTAGCCTTTGTCCTTTAAGATTATTTCTTTTTATGTTGGTTTAAAATATAGTAACTTAAAAAAATAAAATAAAATATAGTATCTAGCTCATAAGCTTGTCAGGAAGAATTAAATGTATTAACACCTTAAAGGTGTTTAGAATGTACTTGTTCTAAACACCTTTAAGTGAATGGTACAAGTGAGTTGTACATAGTGATAAATAAATAAAACTACACTAATTTCTGGGGAAGCAAAGTATTGGCAAGGAGGGAGAAGAAACTAATAGAAGTTTTGGGAAAAAAATGTTTATATGTATTACCAATAGGAAATGTCTCTCTGGACAAATCCAAGTAAACCCAAACCCAACCAATAAAAGTCCATAAGATCCAGGCTAGACTCTATGATGCAGTAATTATAAACAGCCTGTGAAACTTCCATAACCCACAGAGAAACAGCTGGAATTTGTTGGTCAGCATTTCTACCATAAACAGAATCACAGATTTAATAGTTCCTGTAATTTTCTCAGACCTTATTTCCTCTTAGGAATTTATCTCTACATAGGAGTATTACTGATAAGTTACGGTTAAAGCTATCTTTTATTCCTCCTAGTATTCACTAGCTCTGTTCTTTGTCTGCGTGTTTATTCACAGGCCACACAAAGTATAGAGTAAGAGTACAACCAGGAAACTCAATCACTGTCTTCTAGTTCAGGGTCACTCAGAATTTTTCATACAACTGGCTCTTAAACACAATGAGACACTTACTAGGCTAAGTAGTCACTATGCCTCAAAGCCCACACTAATATTACCACATTAATAATTCTGATCCATACAAATCATCATTCATAATTTAGAAACATTGTGTAAATTTTATTTTTATTATTTTGTAGTATAGGTGATATATAATAGTTTAGCCTCTAGCATTGCTATGACTGTCTATATAGTCTCAGCAACATCATTGCAAACATAATATAGAAAAGTCTATGAGAATACTATTCTGCTTATTCCTTTTGTAATCTTATAATAATCTTAGATAGAATTTGATCTCTGCACTTTAATGTTATTTTTCTTTATGTCAAATAAGATTTTCCTGAACTTTTAGAAGGAGGCTTTATTCAAACAGCCTTTCTACCATCATAGAAATCCCTCTTCAGTTTTTTGTGCAGTGATAAAAAAATATATGGCAGCTTGCTTTTCAAAACTTCCTGAGTCTATTATCCTCTATCACTTTTACATATATCTTCTCTGTCCTCTCTCTTATCCATATGCTGCTTAATTTTTATTTCACTACCTTCAGTTTCTCTGTGTGGAGGCCTCATTTGGAGGGTGAGTTTCAAGAATTCGTAGGGGCTATACTGTCCTCCTCTCTTCAGATAATATCAGGATCCCTTGAACTCACCTTCTATTTTTAGTTGGTTTTCTCAAATTTGCCCCATACTTTCTGAAGAATACTTGTGGGCTATTTTGGATGTTTTCTCTGGTGCATTAGAGACTCCAATGATTTCCTTTATTATTTTTTTAAAGATTTTATTATTTTCAGAGAGAGAGGAAGGAAGAGAGGCAGAAAGGGAAAGAAATATCAATGTATGATTGCCTTTCGTTTGCCTCCAGCCACGGACCTGGCTGGAGACTTGACTTGCAACCTGGTTATGTGCCCTGGCTGGGGAATCAAACCAGCAACCTTTGGGTTCGCAGGCTAGCGCCTTATCCATTGTGCTACCAGCCAGGTCCTTTATATTCTTTTTCCTTACAAATGCTCAGATTGTTTATGTCTTATGGTATTTTGATGGTCTGTTCTCACTTTACTCTGGGTTTCAAGCAGACTCCTTGTTTTTTGTTTAAGTGTTTCCCATAATTTTTCTCATGTTCTCTCGTAGCTCTATCTGTTTTCATATGGACATTTGAGAAGATACAAAAACTATGCTGCCTCTTGTTTCCACCATTTTACCTGAAGTTTACTGGCATTATTTTAAAGATATTTGAAGAAGTTTTCTTACAAGTTGCTACTTAGATGCAATTTGGAGCTTAAAAGTAATTTATGATTCAATTTTTTGTTTGGTTTTTTTAAATTAATTTATTGTTGTATCACGTTCATCCCATTTTCTCCCCCATTGCTCAATCCTGCCCCACCCTCCCTATCCTTTCTCTCTCAATCAATACCCACATGCTATCCATGTCCATGGTTTATGTATACTAGTTCCTTGACTAAACTGTTCCCCTTCTTTGCCTCTTTCTCCCCTTACCCCCTCCCCTCTTCACACTGAAAGTCTGTTCCTTTGTTTTCATGCCTCTGGTTCTGTTTTGCTTGTTTGTTTGTTTTGTTCATTAGTTTCTTTTATTGGGTGAGGTCATATGGTATTTATCTTTCACTGACTGGCTTATTTCACTAAGCATAATACTGTCTAGTTCCATCCATGTTGTAGCAAAAGGTAGAAGTTACTTCTTTCTCTCTGTTGTGTAGTATTCCATTTTGTAAACGTACCAAGGTTTTTTGATCCAGTCATCCACTGATGGGCACTTAGGCTGTTTCCAGCACTTGGCTATTGTGAATAGTGCTGCTATGAATATAAAGATGCATAGGTTCTTCTGAATTGGTATTTCAGGGTTCTTTGAGTATAATCCTAGCAGTGGAATCACTGGGTCAAAAGGAAGTTCCATTTTAGTTTTTTGAAAAAATTCCATACTGTTTTCCATGACGACTGCATCAGTCTGCATTCCCACCAACAATGTACTAGGATTCCTTTTTCTTCACATTCTCACTTGTGTGTTGATTTGTTGATGATGGTGAGGTGGTATTTCATTATGATTTTAATTTGCATCTCTCTGATTGCTCTTGATGTTGACCATACTTTCATCTGCCTATGGGCCCTTTGTATGTCCTCCTCAGAGAAGAATCTGTTCAGGTCCTATACTCAATTTTTAATTGGGCTGTCTGTCTCCCTGGTGTTGAGGCATATGAGTTCTTTATATATTTTGGAGATCAAACCCTTGTCTGAGGTATTTCCTGGCCAAGTTTATTCTCTTATATTTGACCAACAGGCATCTTATCATTCTTTTTATTCCAGTTGTGCACTGTACATATTAAAATAAATCACATAGGTGACTTATGTGGTCCATTTCTATAGTACCAAAAGTCACTTAAAATACACATTTGGATTATCAGCATCATGTCAAACTTCATCTAAATTCAAATATATGGTAAAGGAAAGCAATACACCATGAAATTCAAGTTCTCGACTTTTCTGTTTCAAAACCCTGTTCTTAATATATTTGTACTAAATTTAAATTAAAACCATTAAATGAAGGAAACTTTCAAATGAAGTATGAAAATCTACTGCTTCCAAAATTTACCTATTTTCTCAGATGGTGTGTACCACAAATGAATAGCTTCAGAAAAGAGAATATTATGCTGTCACTGTGCACAATACACTAAAATGAAAATGGTATAAAGAAACAAAGAGTTACAGGCTATAAAATGCTACATCTGACTTCAGAGGATTCCACAAGTAAAATTAATTTTACTGGCAATTTTCTCCAACATTTGAAACCCAGATGAATGGTCACCCAAACTGCTTTTTCTGCTCAGAAAAATTTCAGCCATTGTTAATAATTAGACTAGCAGGACAAATAATGAGATCTGCAGAACATTGATTTAACCTGGAAGCCAAGGAGAGTGGACTGGAATACACATGCAAGAATGACAACTTCACTGTACTACTCAGTGGGGGTGGTAGGCATTGTTGATTGAACATGTGTACTGTGTGGCTTTCACATGCAAAAGGACTGAGTGAGGACTTTCTGGCCAAGATGGAGGCATAGGCAGACAAACTGTGCCCCCATCACAACTAGAAGAAATTTACATCTACCTCAAAACTAAATGAAAACAAAGCAGAATTTTCAGAAAACTGATCTACATGGAAGTGCAACAAACAAAGAAGTAAAGAAATATCCAGCCAGATTAGCAGGAGGGGCAAAGCCATGGAGAATAGCAGCAGCAGCAGCAGCACTGGCACTGAGGCAGCAGCAAAAAGTACAGTCATACATTTAAACCTGGGAAGTAATCCCTGGAACCATGACACACAACCCAAAATTCCAGTGCCAGAAAATATAGAGCCAGTTGCTTGGGCTGTTGCACAGGGACTGCAATGAAAAGTGCAGTCATATAGTTAAACCTGGAAAGCAATCTCAGACTGCACAGCCCACAGTTCCATCACTAGGAAAAATAGAGCCATAATTGCTTCGAACTGTGAAAACCAGTGAGGTTGGGGCGGAGGAAGAAACTGCTGGTCTCAATGGGTAAGTGACCTCTCCCTCACAGGTCACCCTACACTGATGAATTCTTAAGGCTCTGCCCTTTACAATGTAACAAGAGTGACAAAACTACTTAAGACACAAAGGCAAACACAAAAAGCTATCAAGCTGAGGAGACAGAGAAATATGGTCCAAAAGAGGGAGCAGATCAAGGTGTCAGTGAAAGAACTCAGCAAAAAAGGTAACAGCCATGCCCTGGCTGGTAGCACAGTGGTTAAGGCGCCGGCCTGCGAACCCAAAGGTCCCAGGTTCAATTCCCCAGCCAGGGCACATAACCAGGTTGCAAACCAGGTCTCCAGTCAGGTCTGTGGCTGGAGGCAGGTGAAACACAACCATACATTGATGTCTCTCTCCCTCTCTGCCTCTCTCCCTTCCCCTCTTTCTAAAAATAACGAAATAAAATCTTTTTTTTTTTTTTAAAAAAGGTAACAGCCAAGGAGATAGCCAACCTAACAAATGCATAGTTCAAAATGCTGGTGATTAAGATGCTTACAGACTTGAAAGATATGCTTAAGTATGATGAACACAGAAGGGAAGAAGTATAGGCTAGGCTATATGAAAAAAAGAAAAATCCACATAAAACCAAGGATGAAGGGAAGGACACAGGGGTTTAAATCAATAATTTGGAGCATAAAGAAGAAATAAACAATCAACTAGTACAGAGAGAGGAAACAAGAATTGAATAAAATGAGAAGACACATAGGAACCTCTGGGACAACTTTAAGTGTTCCAATTTCGAAATCATAGGAGTGCCAGAAGAAAAGAGGAAAAGTAAGAAATTGAAAACTTATGTGGAAAAATAACTAAATGAAAGTCCCCTAATTTGGTGAAGAAAAGAGACATACAAGGTCCAGGAAGCACAGAGTTCCAAACAAGCTAGATCCAAGGAGGACCACACCAAGACACACGATGATTTAAATGCCAGAGGTTAAAAATAAAGAGAGAATCTTTAGGTCCTGGCTGGTGGCACAGTGGATAAGGAGCTGGCCTGTGACCCAAAAGTTGCTGATTTGATTTCCAGCCAGGGCACATAACCAGGTTGCAAGCCAGGTCTCCAGCCAGGGTCCGTAGCTGGAGGCAGGTAAAAGGCAACCATACATTGATGTCTCTGTCCCTCTCTGTCTCTCTCTCTTAAAATAATAAATAAAATCTTTTTTTTAAGAAAGGAAAGAATCTTCAAAGCAGCAAGCAAAAAAAAGAGAGTTACCTACAAGGAGTTCCTATAAGATTATCAGCTGATTTCTCAAAAAAATTTGTAGTCCAAAAGGGACTATCAAGAACTATCCAAAGTGATGGAAAGCAAGGACCTACAACCAAAATTACTCTCTCCAGCAAAGCTATCATTTAGAATAGAAGGGCAGATAAAGTACTTCCAAGACAAGGTAAAGCTAAAGTTTATCATCACCAAGCCATTATTACATGAAATGATAAAGATACTTATTTAAGAAAAAGAAGATCAAAACTATGAACATTAAAATAGCAACCACCTCACAATTCAATACCTGAATCTAATAAAACAAAATAAGCAAACAACTAGGATGTGGGTTTGATTCCCAGCTACAACACATACAGGAGGCAACCAATGGATGTGTCTCTCATATAAACATTTCTATCTCTACCTTTTTCTCTGTCTCAAATCAATATACATATCCTCCAGCAAAGATTTTAAAAATAATTTGTTAAATTATCAGAATTATCTGTTTGTTCCTTTTGAATAATTCCATTGATACAGTGATACTCAAATTAAAATAACAGTAAAATAGTAAAAATAAAATACCCTAAATGCCTAGAAAATAGAAAATTCCTCCATCTACTAGATGTTTACTCAATATGCAATTAAATAATTTAAAGTAAATATATAGCCAAATACATTAAACACTTAATATGGTATATGCAACAATACTTTAGCAGAATCAAAAACAGAATCCACAATTTTAGATGCACATAATTTTATCAAATTATGTGTGTGTATACAGTATATAACTCTAAAAACAATTTGGCAAGATAATATGTAGAACTCAATTTTCATCACACTCTTTTTGCTTTAAAAAATTTTAATCCTAAAAAAATATCATGGCTTTATAAAGAATATAAAGATTGCACTCTAATCCTAAATACTGCAAGGCAGGAAATTAGTCTGGCCTTGTTCCCTATTGTAGACCATAGCTGACATTTATATGGCATATACTGTGTACCAGAAACTGTTTTAAGCACTTTATATAGATTAGATATTTAATACTACAACAACCCTGTAACATAAATACTATTATTGTCCCCATTTGATAGACAAGGAGGCTAAATCATAGAGGGGTTTAAGCAACTTACCAAAATCACACAGTAGAGACAAAGCCAGGATTACAGCCCAGACAACATGAGCTCCAAAATCCACACTTCCCACCCTCCCTCCATTATATACCACCTTAATAAATGAGCAGGTGAGCAAACAAAAGGGTGGTTGAACATGATAAATATAGACAGATGATAGATAGATAGATAGATAGATAGATGATAGATGAATCAATCAATGGAGTGTGGACTTATTTGGGTTTACCCTCTCTCTGGAACCTGAGAAAGGAGACTAACAGATTGACTACCTTCTCTGCTGTGATATACCATGTGCTGGGTGCTTCATACATTATCTCATTAAAACCTAGTTTGTTCATGTAACGCTGAATGTAGAAAAGTAATTCTGGGATTCAAAATATGCTTGGCAGAGTAGTATCATATGTTGAAGAAAGAACCTTTTTTTTTTTAATTTCTATACTGAGAGCATGCACCACACAAGAATTAACTAATAATTTCATTTCCAGTATATTTGTATTTCCTCAATAAATATTTGTTAGATTAATGAAAAAATGAAGGACTTTTAAGTACATTTTAATACTTAGAAAACTAAATAGTAAGACTTAGTAGTCAATATGGTTATCTTAGAGGCAAATATGACCAATCTCATTTTCTTTTTTGATTGCCTCTAAATACCATTGGCAAAGTGTTTCTGGACTCCATCAACACCACTACAAGGTCATTCAAAATATCTTTGTGGATAAGATGAAGAAACACAGCTTGCATAATGATATAACTGTGTGGATTTAAAGGCAAAGACATACACAGAGAGTTCAGTTTGAATCTTGGGTAGAAAGCATGGTTTCTGTTGTTCAACTTGAATGAGGACTCAGATGATGTCATGTTTGTCAGAGTTGTGAATAAGAAGAAGCCGATAGAAAAAGTAATCATGTAGTTCAAACAGAGCCAATTTTGTTTTAAATAGAATGAAAAATGAATTTAAGTCCAAAAGTAATAAATGCACAAAGATAAATGAAGCTTAGTAGCAGCCAGGTTTTCCTTTTTTATTTAAGTGTTTTTGTCTTTAGTACTTAGTGCAAGTCAACATGCCACATGTCTGCCAAATGAGGCTGAAGGTATAAGTTAACTACCACCCCACTACACAGCTGCCTGGTCAGATTCCTATAGTAAGTAATACTTATCAAGTGCTTGCCAGATTCCAGGGATACTTCTGAGAGTTATACCTTTGCTATATTCATTCATTTAATTCTTCAATAATTCTAGAGGTACAGGTTATTATTACCTCCAATTTACAGAAAAATCTTAAACACAGAAGTCACAGTTTGCCAAATATCTCACAACTAACAGGACAGGATAGGATTGAAAGCTGCACAGTCTAATTCAAGATTCCACTTAAGTTGTCAACCATGATTCTAGGCAGCTTTCTTGTTATCTGACACCACCATTTGCAGAGACAGTAGATCACAGGTGGCAAACATAAGGCCTGTGGCCCGAATGACGCCTTCCACCTTGTTTTATACAGCCTGGCACCTTTGGCTCAGCACCTTGTTTCTACCTGGCTCACTTAACTGTTAAGGAGTAGTTTACATTTATACAGTCCTAAAATTGCATTTGTGCCTTTGAACGAAACCTCAAGGTTGATGGGGCCCCCAGTGAAAATGAGTTTGACACCCCTGTTGCCGATGCTCCATCCCATGTGCCCTTGATCAATGCAAGTTATATATAGACATTTTCAGCTTACTGATAGCTTCACATCTCAATGCTACATCTCATAGTTGTACGTGGGCTTTCTCCAAAACCAGAGTTTGCTGGGCAGCACACCCAGGGACAACCCGTAAACACCAGGAAATGGGAGCTAGTGGATCAATGCCCCAGCAGCCCATCCTCTGGTGAGATGATTCTGAAGCATTCACACCTTTTTCAGTTTCCCCTGCATGACTGAGCTCCAGTTGCCCACAATGGTAACTTGCCCATCAATGTACCATTTTTAGCCTCACTCTCTCAAAGTTTATTATATTTCTTGAGATCATTTCTCTAATAAATTACTTGTACCAAAGTCCCTAGATCAGGGTCTACTTTTGGGAAAACCCAAACTAAGATATTATCCTATGTTATTTCTGAATCATTCTTAAATCTTTTACTAACTCAAAATACACATTCTTTTCAAATGCACATGGATCATTCTCCAAGATAGACCACATGGTATGTCACAAGACAAGCCTCCACAAATACAGGAAAATGGAAATCATACAAAGTATCTTCTCGGATCACAATGGCTTGAAACTAGAAACCAAATTCAAGGGAAAAACCCAAAAATTCTCTAACTCATGGAGACTGAATAACATGCTTTTAAGCAATGAAGGGGTCAACAAAGAGATCAAAGATGAAATCAAAAAGTTCCTGGAAACAAAGGACAATGAACACACAATAGTCCAAAACCTATGGGATACAGCAAAGGCAGTTC
>PVIW01018167.1:0-12280 GCA_004026585.1 Noctilio leporinus | reverse complement strand
GAATACAAGGAATAGGCCTTCAGTGGTCAGGGGAACGGGGTAGGGGGGAGGGAGAGGTAGAGGCAAAGATGGGGAGCAGCTTAGACAAGAACCTAGTATAAAGGAACCATGGACATGGACAACAGGTGGGATTGACTTTGGGGGGAATGGGTGGGTGGGTGGGAGGACAGAGGGGAGCAAAAAGGGGATGGATGTAATACAACAACAATAAAATTAAAAAAAAAATAATCAAAAAAAACCAAAAACAAAACAGATCAGCGGCCCTGGCTGGTGGCACAGGGGATAAGGTGCTGGCCTGCGAACCCAAAGGTTGCTGGTTCAATTCCCTAGTCAGGACACACACACACACACACACACACACACACACACACACACACACAAAACAGATCAGCGATTGTTCCAGGGCTGGAAGTGGGGCAGGGGACTAACTGAAAACAGCACAAAGGAACTTTTTGGAGTGATGGCTGTATTCTATATTTTAATTGTGGTAGTGGTTGTAAGTCTATATACATTTGTCAAAACTCATGAATGGTATACTTAACAAAGGATAAATTTTATTGTATATAATTGATGCTTCATTAAAACTGATCTTCCCCTGAAAATGAATGTGTGTGTGGGGCTAGCAGCCTGGGAGCAGGTAGGATTTATCTTCTGCCACACGCATAGCAAAGTAGCAAAATGTGGTCTGCAGAAATAGAAGATGAAGTGGATGTACAGAAATGTAAGTGGGATGTGGAGAGAGAGTTCTAAAGCTGTTTGAATCCCCAGTTCCAAGTTGTACCTGGGGCCCGGTTGCTTCCCTGCCCTTGGGTTCCTTCCTGCCCTGAGCTACCTGACTCCTTATAATGAAGTTCTTCTTTCTGGTCTGAGCATTCTCAGTGGATTTCTGTCACTTGCCATCAAAGGGGCCCTAAGGAATGAGGAAATGGGCACCTCTGCAGAACCCTGAAAGCAAACATTCCCCATTGATGTAATCTTCAGAGGTAGAGAATTTCTTGGCACTTTCCACAAGGGAGGTGTGTTTGAGAGGCTGTTCTTGTCAGGATTTCCTAAGGAGCACTGTAGAAAGAACACCGTGCTAGGATTGGGACCTCAGGGTCCAGGCCTGTCTCTGAGACACAAGAGATGGGCAGTCTCTGTGAGTCTGCTGCTCTCTCTGAACTTTCACTTTCTCACATGGAAGAGGAGGAATTAAACTAGATTCATGGTTTGCAAGCTTTTAATCCAAGTTAGGTAAGTAGCTGAATGTATAAAATAGGAATGAATAGAACTGTTCTGGTTGATGTGGGGGAGGCCCCCACCTCCCGCACTTGGAGTTCAGGAGTGCCTCAGAAGTATGGTTGGTGGGAATGGTGGGAATGTTTGAAGATGAAAGCGTGGGAAGTCATCTGTATTGGTTGGAATATAAACTTAGGAACCAAGAATGTAAGCATACCTCTAAGATAATGAGAGAAGGCGCTTGCCTAAAAATAAATGTTTGGAGCTAAAGTATAAGTTGTGCTTAGAGCAAGATTGTCTGTGATCCTTCATCCTGGGCTCCACTTCTTTTCTACTGAGCTCTTTTTGTGAAACTCCTAATAAAGTAGAGCCATGAGCTACATGAGGAAAGAAGCCAAGCCTGCCTTGTTTACCAGCTCTTTCATGCTTCAACACCCCCAGTTCACCCCAAAGTCCCATGAGGGCATCTGTGTCATCAGCAGCTCACTGAAGGACCCCACACACTCTGGACCTTCAGCTCCTTCCTCCCAGGAGTTTCAGGCAGCTGCTATTCATTTCTTCTCCTCCTCTTCCCATCAGCCCTCTGCATTTCAGGGACGGCACCAAGAGGGAGAAACAGTAAAGCTGATTTAGAGGGTCTTTTTCCTATAGTTCTGTCCCTCATGAACCTCCTGTGAAAATGGGACAGCTACTCAAATCTAACTGTGGCAGAGATGGCCAATGGTCCTCTTAACATTTTGTGCTCTTCCTCTGTTAAGTGACTGGTAAGTGGTTGTCTAGCCAAGGACTACATTTCCCAGCACCCCTTGCTTCTTGGCAAGGTCCTGTAGCTACTAATCCTTGCCAATGAAATGGGGGTGAAAGTGATTTGTGTCCCTTATGGATTGTTTGCCATTTGCCTGTTTGCCCTCAGACCCACTTCCTTGTGTGTTCCTTGCTCTGCTCATTCTGTAGGACAGTGTCTCTGCCAACTGCAATTTTCCAGGCTTTCCACCATTGTCCTGGCTAGGTTGGGGGTGGGACACTGACAAAAGATTGGAGGGAGGGAGGGAGGGAGGGAAGAAGAAGATACGTGTTTTAGCTCTGATCTTTTTGCTTCTGGTGACATCTCTGTGGTCTCAGCTCTTTCTTGTCTCAGTTGCCCAGCAATCTTTTCTGTGGCTCAAAAGTAGCCAATGGGTTGGCTCTTCCAGTCTTGGGATGGGAGTAACTTAGTGCTGATTCTAATCTCCAAATTGCCTAATGCCCCCTGCTTGGCTTTTCAGCTCCTGAATTGCCGGTATAAAGTGGCCTATTTTTTTGTTTTTGTTTTTCCTAATGAGAGGGCTTGAACATTTCTGCTAGGATCCTGACTAATATGAAGGCCAAGGTGGGGCAGAAGCAGGTGTGCTCTTTTTCTCTCTTCCCCTGTCTTCTGTCAAGGGGAAAATGAAGCCACAACTGGCAGGAGCCTGGGTTCCTGCAGAGGAGAGCCACCTGCAGGCCTGAAGCTCCCATATCAACTGGTTTTCGAAATAAAAAATGAGATTCTATGTTGCCAAGCCACTGACATGTTGAGGGTTCAATTATTTATTTATTTATTTATTGTAGTAGTTAATCTTACCCTGATACACTAACCTAAACGGGAGTGGAAATCTCAGCTGCCTTTCTCATTGGCCTTGGGAACATTGCTGTTGGTATGTTTGACATTAATCAGAGTGGTCGTGTATAAGTCCCTTCCCAAGCTCTGTGTTGCTGTCTGTTCATTTTAAGAGCATCCCAAGTAAGGTGATATGTTATAAAAATACAGATGACCAAATTCTAATATTCTTTATTTTGAAGCTATTTTACTTCTGAAATAATTAATTAATCCTCTCATTGGTGAATTAACTCATCAACTTCTTAAAGTGTTTACCAAAGGCCTGTTTTTTTTTTTTTCTCAAAGATTTTATTTATTATTTCCAGAGAGAGAGGAAGGGGAGAGAGGCAGAGAGGGAGAGAAACATCAATGTATGGTTGCCTTTCACCTGCCTCCAGCCACAGACCTGACTGGAGACCTGGCTTGCAACTTGGTTATGTGCCCTGGCTGGGAATCAAACCAGCAACCTTTGGGTTTGCAGGCCGGTGCCTTATCCACTGTGCCACCAGTCAGGGCATCAAAGGCCTGTTGTTGATGAAAACCTTTGCTACGCCCTGAGTTACTACTTACACATTTCAGTAAGGCAGGCTCAGAAAAAGGGCTTGACAGTGACTGGGCTCTGGATGAGAATAATTCAAATAAAAAATGTAAATAAAAACCACAGACTTCCCAGTTACTTTGGGGCTTTTTAATGGTATCTTGGTCAAGTTGATCATTCTGAGGCTTAGTGAAGTACAAGAAAACCTGGGTGACATTTTTTCTAGGTGGTGTTTTGTGTTGTTTAGAGCAGCTGGCATCATGTAATAGTCTCAGTTTTTTGGGTTGTAAGTCACAGGATTCTGTTGTGACTTACATTTTTTGTGAGCAGGAATTATGGCTGGTGTGATGGGCAAACTTAGCCATGGTTTTCTTCTGGCCTCTTTCCTGGTCCATTTATGTCAATAAACTGTTACCCGTCATGCACTGGACATAGTATCCTTCAGTGCTTGATTCAGACTTTCCAGGTAATGAGTGTGTGGGGTGCATGTTTGCCATGAACCATTTATTGCCCTGGGTCAGTTGGCTGTGACTATAGAGTATTGTAGGGGACATCAGATCTCCCAGAGCCTTGTGCAGGGTCCAGGGTAATGTCCAGCAGTGGAAGGAGGCTGCCAATGGACTGACAGCCTGCAAATGGCTCTGTGGACCTCACTAAAGGGAACGTGGGCCTCATGGTGCCTCTAATGTCTGGGGAAAGTGCAGTCAACTGTCTAGAAGCTTAAGAGCTGAGGGTAATTACTTCTTTGTAGATGGCTAAGGTTTTATTTATCTTTTAAACCCCAAACGTTTTGAACCATATGGATTGATAATTAAAAAAAAAATGTGTGGTGTGCCAGAACCCCTCTCACAGCCTCCTCTTTCTTCTTCCCCTGGCTCTGAGGCGACAGCCCTGAAGGGCCCACAGCATACACACAGAAGTCCCGTAGCAGAGATTGCCCCTCAGGCTCCAAGAGTCTAAGTTTCTATGATTATAGTAGGAAAATAGATCTCTAGAAGGGTAACATTGGAAACACTGGTTCTTTTCATTATGAAAACACTGGAAAAAGGAGAGGGGCTGCTTCCTAGGAGCAGCTTGGGGGAAGCCTTGGAGCAAGAGCCTTGCAGGTAACAGTGAGGAGTGAAAGGAGTGTGAAGAAATCACTTCTAGTATTTCAAGATGTAGCATACTTTCCTAACCCTTTCCTTACTGCAAGGGGTCAATAAACCCACTGGATATGCCCCCTTTTCTCATCTCTGCTTGGGAAATGACATCTCTCTCTCTCTCTCTTCATTGTTTTCTTTACATGGACATTTGTCACACAGTTCCTCTGGCTAAAGTGTGTGACTCAGTAGTTCTTAGTATATTTGCAGAGCTGAGCAATCATCACTACAGCCAATTTTTGACTATTTTTATTAACTCCAGAAGAAATCCTGGACTTCTTAGCTGTTACGCCTCTATCCTACTTACACAATCATCCTCTTTCCTACTGCCCTAGGCAACTGCTCATTTGCTTTCTGTCTCAATAGATTTGCTTACTCTGAACAATTCATATGAATGGAATCATAGATACATGATCCTTTGTAGCTGGCTTCTTTCACTTAGCATAATGTGTTCAGGCTTATCCATGTTCAGCATGTATTAGTACTTCATTGCTTTTTACTGCCAAATAATATACTAGTGTATGGATACACCACTTTTTATTCATTCATTTACTAGTTGATAGATGTTTGTGTTGTTACTACTTCTTGGCTATTGTGAATAATGCTGCTACAAGTTATCAGTGTACAAATATTCATGTATAAATGTGTTTCATTTCTTTTGGGTATACACTAAACCAGGGAATGGGGTTGTTGGACTGTGTGATGACTGTTGAACTAGTTGACTAGGCTAATTACAAAGTTGGCTTTGTTGGAGAATTCCTCCTGCTTCCTTACTCCTTGTTCCTCTTTTGCTTTTAGAGATTTGAATTGAAAATATGTGGGGGTGTGTACTAATTTTTATTGCTGAACTTTGAATTCAACTTGATTAGTGCCCACGAGCTGGTTTCAGCCAGTGTAGGTAAAAGTCCATCCTGTTTTATGTGTTTTTGTTGTGGAGCAGTCTTCCTCGATCTCCCTTTCTTCTATTTTGTTCACAGCAGGTTAATTTCCCTCTTCGAGACTGGGGTTTGTTTTTTACCTTACAAATTATAGGAATGATAAGAGTGAAAACTCAATGTTACTACAGTAAGACTGGAGGCTGAAGGTGAGGTTAGTAGGGACTTTGGAGGTGTGTGAGAAGGAGTCTAACTCCTGGACTGCAGGGGTGATGATACAGGGTGGGTGTCACCAGCCCATCCCGCCCCAGCTTGCCCTTCACGGGCTGCACCGCCTCCCCGTGCTCCCGGCCTCCCAGCGCCCTACGTGCGGCCTGGCATTCACGAGAAACACCTGCCCACAACAATTGCCAAGGGCTGAGGAGCTGTTTGAGACTCCATATCCTGTTTGGGAATTGTTTCAGATGAAATCAGTGACTCTTCCCTGCATCAAAACAATTTTTTTAAAAGAGAGAGAGAAAAAAAAAAAGAACTGAGAGCAAGCAGCAAGCAGTCCAGCTTCAGAGAAGCAGTCCACGCCCAGCCTCCCTGCTGCCCAGCCGCCCTGCATGGTCGCCTGCTTCCTCCATGGCCTGCAGGACAGCAGCAAAACCCCAGTGGGAAGCGGGGCAGGAGTCTGGGCAGCTGGCTGCCATCTGGGCTCTTCCCCCTCCTTGCTCCTATGTTAGCTCGTTGAGAGCTATTAGGTGCTTGGCCTGTTCCTGCTTGCATGGAACTTCCAGTCCTTCATGCCTGCCTGCCTTTCCTCCTCCTTGTCTATCTTCCTTTCCATGTATCTCTTCCCCCTGTTCTTACACTCCTCTATTTTTACATGTTAAAAGATGACCAGTTTTTGGAAAGGCATTTTCATATCCATGTTTTGTTTTCTGGACTCATACAAAGAATTTAGAGTTGGGAGGCTTTGACACAGTCTAAGGGCACACCCTATGTCCCCAGCGAGCTTGTTTCTTCCTTGGAGTGAATAAGCGAGGCCCAGGTGAGGTGTCTCCAAGGCATGTGGGAGCCTAGCACCTTCCATGTCTATGCCCCTGTACTAGCTGTGAGAGAATGTGGTGCTGCCCAGAGGAGGAAGAGTGTGTGTGTGTGTGTGTGTGTGTGTGTGTGTATGGGTGTATGTTGGGGTCCCTGGGGAGATGGGACAGAAAAGTACTGTATGAAGGCCTCAGAAGTCCCAGTTGGGCCAATTATCTCACGTCTGAGTATAGCCCCAAAGTTTGCCCTCAGCAGTGCTTCTGGCCGTCTTGGAATTCTTTGTCTGAACTCCATCAGGGTGCTATGTTTTAGGTATTTTCTATTCTGGAAAGTTTGGGGCCCTGTCTCTGACCAGTCTGATCTAAGGACAGGTCCTTTTCATAGACGGATGTGAACGATGTCTTTGCTTCTCCTGTGAGTCATCACTTTTCCTTGGAGAGAACACTCAGTGGTATCACTGTCTCTCAAAGTGAGATGCTGCTGGCTGAGTGGCCATGGGGCCTGGACTGAGCAAGGCCAGGGAGCTGGAGTAGTGGTCTTCAAACCATTGGCAGTGGAGGACCTGTGTGTTTTGTTCTTGTTTTTTATTTCCAATCATTTGTAAACTGACTTTTTTGGTAGAATACAACAGACTAAAAATAAATGAAAAAACAAACAAACCCATATGTATAGAATATAAGCTCTGATTTTGTTATTACATGGATAGATATTAAATTGCTCTGGAAAAATATTATAAAACACTTACTCTCAGTTTCTTGTTGCAGACCAGTAACAGATTGTGGGCTGGGAGCAGTCTGGAGACCACACCCTGGTCCTCACTGCCTCCCTTGTCTCCAACCCCTGCCGTGGGAGTAGCCAAGTCCTGTCTTTGGCTGACAGATGGGAGCATTGGCAGGCTGAGTGCTGGCTGTGGAGGCTTCTCCACAACAGAGGGGCGTAGGGAGCAGAAATCCCAACCTGAGCCTGTTACATGCTCTAAGGTTCAAGGTTTCTTAGAAAGCAATTTTAGAAATAGGGAGATGAACCTACTCAAGCTGGTCTTAGGTACAAAACTCACAGAATCCACAGAAATGCCACAGTGGCAGGAAGGGCAGAAGTAAGGGCTGTTCCGAGGACCTCAGCAGCCCAAGTTCATGGGCTTTCACTTAGGGCCCCATCATTAATATGGCTCGGTGGCTAGCTCCCTCCGTCTCTACCTCTTGGCATAAATTGCGAAGAGAGCGTTTCTGAGGATTGAATATGGAAAAAGGTCCACCTCAGTCCAGTTAGTGATGGGTCAAGGTGTGGGGTCTCACAGCCTGCTCTCCACCCAGTAGGGCTTGTGGAAACCAACTCCCCCAGAAAGCAGTACATGGCAGAACGGGACCAAGCGTAGTTCCTCACATAAGCCACTACCTGTGGAAGGTCTGGAATGATGTGCCTGTTATCTTAAGCAGGAGAAAGGTTTTATTCATTAAATTGCAGGGAGAAATTCTGGCTCTACCCTGTGCAATCAGTTCATCCCTCTGGGTCTCTCAGTACGCTGAAATGTTGCTTCTTTGCTCCTGGCCAAACTATTCACTTAGCAAACAGGAGTCTCCATGGAAGGCACTGACCTGTGATTTATGTGTCATAAAAGGGCCAGGGTGTTCGATGCCTGTACTTATCTGCTTGAGAAAAAACATTAAATGAGAGCTAATGGACCCTTGGCTTTTAATGTGGCTGCTGCTTGCTTAATGCACAGTGTACAGGGCTCCATTTCTACATAGCTCCCAGGCAGGCCAAGCTGATGTTTGTCCTGCAGATCTCAGAACTCAACCATAGCCCTGATCACAAGAAACAGAACCGAAAGGCCTGGGAGCTGTTAACTCCTTTCCATACCTTTACCACTGAAATGCCTCTTTGCCAGAGTTCAAATCCTAATGTGAAGTAAAAATTTAAGCCAATGACATAATTTCAAATGATGATTCAGCAATTCATAGTTCCAGGTGGAAGCTCCAGATGGGGTGCCTCCTTAACCTTATACCCAATTCTCTTGTAGAACCAGGGTTCAAAGCGACTGTATTTTTCTTGAACCAGCCAGCTAGTGGTGAGTGCACAGAATTGATTAGCTCTGCGTCTCTACCAGAAGTAGACACTAGGTGGCACTGCAATGCAACATTAGTGCACTGGAATGTGTATTAGCCTGCAGAAAACCAGGGAAGATTTAGTGTTCAGAGAAGTTAAACGCTTTAAGAAAATGAGTACAAAAGTCACCACTTAGAGGTTGCTGTAGATGCCTTGGGACTACAGACCATTTTATTTAAACCATTTTTGACGAAATGGCAAAATGGCGTGGATGGCATAGAAGGGAGTATGTGCCTAGTGGTGGTGATTTGTAGTTTTTACACGAGTTAAGAATCAACTATCTCATGTGCCTAGGAGTTAAGGCAGAGAGAGAGAGAGGGAGAGAGAGGAAAATCTTGAGAAATCAGATGAGATGAGATAGTAATTGATTTTAAAATTACTATTATTTTGAGAAAGAATTTGGTCTGGACTACTTAAAGTTTCTCTGGATTTATACTCCCACCTGGTCGTTGAATTGAATTGTTAGTGTAGTTAATAGTTATGAGAGTTAGAGGATCATGGCAAGTAACATAGCTGTAAGGTACTTAATTATGATTGGAAAAAAAAAAAAAAAACCCAACAAAGTGAGACATCATAAGATATCTCTTCTCATGGGCCACATATGCTAACATTCTTTGGGCTTATGATAGGCTCATGATTTGGAGTAAATTAGCCCACCAGATTTTGATGGGTGGTAGGTACACATAAGCTAATTATCTGAACCTTCTTTACTCTTAGTTTGCAGGTTTCCTTCAATGTATTTCTGTTTCTAATGATGCTTTAAATCGATGGTTCTCTAATGGTTCTCCTGGACCAACAGTGTCAGCATCACCTGGAAACTTGTTCAAGATGCAAATTCCTGAGCCCCACCTAGACTTCCTAACTCGGAAACTCCAGATGGGGCTTGAGAAGCTGTTTTAGTCAGTTCCCCGGTGGTTCTGACGCTGGTGCATACTTAGGTTTCAGCACAACTGCTCCAGAGAATCCCTCAAGAAAAAAGGTGAGGCTAAGTAGGTTGGTTATTCAGTAAAGATTTGAGCCTTTATTGGTTTAGCAGTGTGATAAGTGCTGGGGTTTTAATGAAGAAAACACAGTTCCCTCTCAAGCTGGTTATAATTTAGTGGGGAAGGAGGCATACCTACAAATATAAATGTAAAAGCTGCTATAAAATATAATAATTCTGTCTAGGAATGAGGGAGGGAAAAGGCTGAAAGGATGGCTGAAGACATTTGAGCATAGCCTCCAAGGGTGAGAAGATTTAATGAAGCAGGGACTCAACATTACCTTTTATCATGACCAAGGAAGAGCCTCATCCATCCGAAAAACTGAAGGAGCCAAACATGCTGAGAGAAACCCTTTGAGTCTTCCTACTGCTTAGTTAATGACATGGGCTTTGCTAGTCACTTATTAAGAGTAATATTTGGCTGGCTTTGGACTTTCACTGAATCCTAGAAGCCAATAAAGTACTTAATATTTACACAGTTCTGAGGGAAAAAGTTCCTCAAGAATATTATACCCAGCCAAAGTATTGGTCAAATGTAAAAACAACAGGAAAATGTGATCACCAACAAACTCGAGAAATACAGAATGTATTAAAACTTATTGGGGAAAAAAAAAATTTCTCAATGACAAGATTCAGCCGTGTGAGAGGTAGATTCAAACAAAGGACTGCAGAATGGAGTAGTCAGTAGAAGACTAGTGGTAAATCCTCACCAGAGGATACTGGGAGAGGCGAAAGAGTACAAATTTTCTCATCTTTCTTAGCAGGAGATTGATTTTTAAAAATGACTCTGGTCACTATGCTTTTTAAGTAATCCTTTTATCTTAACCTAGAGAGATCTTTTAAGGAACAATACCATGTATAGCAAAGAAACTTCTATCTGGAGTTTATTTTCCTTCACTTTCTTTAGCTTCTTTCCCATCTAAGTTCAAATTAAAGTAAGACTTAAAACTTTCCAAAACTTAAAGCTAATTGACTTTGGGGGGAATGGATGGGTGGGGAGAGGGACAGAGGGGAGCAAAAAGGAGATGGATGTAATACAACAACAATAAACTTAAATTTAAAAAAAAATTAAAGCTAGTTAATACTGTATATCTCATTTGAATTAACTTATTTGCCCATCAATCCATCCATCTAGCCACCCAGCCAACTAGCTAGCCACTCATCTTTCTATCCATCTTTGGCTAATTTCTCTTACTCTCATGGCTTTAAGTATTACCTATATGCTTATGATGTTCAATTATATACCTTCAACCCTGATGACTCTTCTGATTTTCAGATTTATATGTCCAATAACCTACTGGATGTCCAAGGGGCACTGAGAATTCTACATTGTCAAAACCAAACTTATTTTTTCATCTTCCAAATGCAAATTTGCTGTTCTTCCTCATTTCCTATATTTCCTGTCTCAGGTCACAATGTCACCATCGACTTAGTCATTCAAACCAGAAAGTTGGAGTCATCCTGGATCCCTCACCTCTTCTTTATCTCTCCCATCCAACCCATCATCTAAGCCACATTTGGAATAATCCTAGATTTCTTACCTCTCCTTCCAACCAGTCAATAACATTACTTCCTAAATATTTAGTTTTACCTCTTCTGTCTATTCTAGCTACCACTGACCTGGGAAGTATTCTCACCAGGTCTTTGACAATAGCTTCTTATCTGGTCCCTGGACCTCCCTGACTTTTTTTCCATTTACATTCATTGTTTATATTCCTGCCAGAATGATCTTTCTGAGTGCAAGTTGAATTTGTCACTCTCCAGCTAACATTCTTTGGTGATACATCTCAGGCTACTGAACAGACACCATCCCCAACCTGCCATGGTGTGAACAACTTCCGGTCCTTTTACTTGGAATTCCTTTGTGTCCTTTATGGCTTAGATGACACTTGCTTGTTCATTGGAATATACATAGCTCAAGGGTTACTTCAGAAGTTTTTTGGACCTTGGATTAAGTTTTCCTTTGCATGCTCCATGGTATCCTTCATATACTTCTAATGTAGCACTTAGCATAAAGTGTTTATGTGTTGGTCTCCATCACTATCATTCCTCTGTGCCTAGAACTCTGTGTGTGTGTGTGTGTATTTAATCACAGTGTCTGTTATACACTATGGCACATAGTGGCCATAGAAAGTCTATTAAAGTGAATTAACAATCCCGATACATGTTTCTATTTACAACCAGACACACTTCCTCTCTTCCTTGGGCATGATTGGATAAACACTGCCAAATTCAATAGTGCTCCATTTTTCTGAATTCTGAGAACTCTACCTTCCTTCTGTGGACACATTCTTTCTTCAGGTACATTAATACTATTGATTAGTTATAGCTCTCACTCTCTCTTTCGCTCTCTCTCTCTTTTTAGAGCAAGGACATTCCAGTCAGGTCTCTCTAGACTGCATCTTAGACACCTTAATTGGGTTTCTTCATTCCTTTATTCATTAGTTAACTTATTCTAACTCTGGAGGACTATACATTGAAAAAGGTTTTCAACATAATGATGCATTGCGTATTACCAGCCATCACTGTGGAGCACAAAGTGCTCCACAGTGGATGCTTCCTTGGGTGGGATATGTATATAAGACAGAAGCCAATGGCAGGGGAGGGCAGGGCAGGGCAGGAGTCCTATATGCATGCTAGTCCAACCTCAGGAGAGTCCCTCAGGTTCTTGAGAACAGTGCAATCTGTCTTTCTTTTCTTTTTCTCTTCCTTCCTTCCTTCCTTCCTCCCTTCCTTCCTTCCTCCCTCCCTCCCTCCCTCCCTCCCTCC
>PVIW01018166.1:0-12294 GCA_004026585.1 Noctilio leporinus | reverse complement strand
AAAAATATTGTACCAATGTTTCCTAGTTTTATCAGGTACTATGGTTATGTAAGATCTTATCCTTAGACCAAATTAGACAAAGGATACATGGGAGCTTCATGAATCTTTTGCATCATATAACTCTTAAACTACTTTTTAAAAAGAAATGAGTAAAAACAAGAGAAGAATGTAAGGAGAACACACGGATTCAAGTTTCTTGGATTTGTCTTAATTCACAGCAATGTCTTCATTCTAAGTCTCAGGATCCCAATTGTCCCCAGTCTACGCCTGACATTCACTTAGAAGGGATTCTGGCTCCTCAGTGACATCATTGCCCTGATGAGTTAAGCAAACCTGTATTTCCTTGCCTTTCTGCTCCAAAAATTCCTTTATATAAGATTATATATGTTCTTCATGTTTAAATTGTTTTTATATTCTTGTTCAGTTGTTTTTGTGACTTGAAGCTGAATGCAATTCAAATTTATATTTTGGACATAATTAGTATATTAGTTAACAAATTTACTCTGTAGTGCAGAGGTGTCAAACATTTTCACTGGAGGCCACATCAGCAGTTGCCTTCAAAGGGCTGGAAGTAATTTTAGGACTGTATAAATGTAACTACTCCTTTAACAGTTAAGTGAGCCAGGTAGAAACAAGGTGCTGGGCCGGATAAAACAAGGTGAAGGACCGGATTTGGCCCACGGGCCTTGTATTTGCCACCCATGCTCTAGTGACTTCCATCCTTTTCCTTTCTGAAAACTTTTTCTAAACAAAATAATGTTATACTAGTTGGAAACTTCTTATTTCAAAGAACAGAAAACTCAATTCAAATTGGCTTAACCAGAAAAAAAATATCTATTAGATCATATAACTGGGGAAAAAAAAAAAAAAAAAGCTCTAGGTTGATGTGTATACTGACTTAAGAGCACAAACAACATCTTTAAGATTCAGTTTTTCTCCAGTTCTCATTTCTGCCTTTTCTTTTCTTGACTTCCTCAAGTGTCCTCAAGCTCCTGGCTTTATTCACCCTTACTACTAGAAGTTTCAGCAGGAAAGAGATTCCTCCTATTGTGCCTTGGGCATGTGTGTGTGTGTGTGCGCGCGCGCGCGCGCACACACACACACACACACACTCACACTCCCAACAGTCCCAGGAAATGTCTCCTCTGACACAGTAACTCTGAATGGATCTTGTACCTATTCTTGAATGAAAGCTGAGGCCATGATGGGTCTGGGTGTATGTCATTCTTCATTTGGGTGTGGTGTCAGCATTACTCAAAGCTCTTGGTCCAAGAGTAGAAGCAAGGAACGCAGTGCCAATGAAAGTGGAATAAATGCTCAAGAAAAACTGTTGGAAAATAAATACTAATGATTATATTGGAACATACTTTGCCATGCTTAAACTGAAGTTGTTTTAATTCTGAAACAGATTTAGAGGAAATATTCGGATACCTTAGACAGTGTCAGCCTCTTGAAACAATGTGATAGACAGGAATGAGCACTGAAGCTGGAAGACTTTGGTTCTGGCTTAACACTGAGGCTCACTAGCTCTGTGAGCTTCCCCAAGCCATCTGCTTCTCTGGTCTTGGTTGTCTCATGTGTAAAACAAAAGAGTTAAAATATATAACTACATATAGTGGGTTTTGGTTCATTTTTTTAATATATCATAATTTACTTAAGTTTGATAAGGGCAGATGAGCCACAACAAACATTTCTATGGCTGAACTTGTTAGAAGTGAAAATATATTGGGGGTCACAATTTTTTCCCTGTGTGCCAGGTTGGCTCCTGAAGGCACTCTGCTCACAAGTAAGAGACCATTATTAGCCCCTCACATACCTGTGCTTGTCAGAATCTGTCTTTGTGAGCTGAGGTATTCCTGTATTATCCCCACAAATTTGTACCAACACCCCAAATCTCAACCAACAAATCGCACTTCTTTTCCTTTGTCTTCCTAAGTTAAATTTACCAATAGTGAGAGCTGGAGAAATGCAACAAAAACTCTTATGAAATCTTTGAGTTGTTTTGGTTTTTTCCCAGGAAGACTTTAAAGAGCAATTTTTCCCTTCCTGTTGGCATGTGATCAGACAGACACTCAACAAATTCCAGCAACTCCTCATGTTACCACGAACCCTTTTGAATTTTCTCAGTCATTCCATCATAGAAAATACGCAGCTTGGCAGCGAGTCCAATTACAATTATTAGTGCCACTGTGCAAACTTTCTTTTTGTTTGTGTTTGCGTTTTGTACTTTTTAAATTACAGTTTACATTCAAAATTATTTTGTATTAGTTTCAGGTGTACAGCATAGTGGTTAAACAATCATATAATTTACAAGGTGTTCCCCCCAATATTTCCAGTACCCTCCTGGCACCATATGTAGTTATTACAATATTAGTGACTATATTTCCTATGCTGTACTTTAGATTCCCAGGACTATTTTCTTTTCTTTCTTTTTTATTTTTATTTTTATTTTTTTGAGATTTTATTTTATTATTAGAGACATCAATGTATGGTTGCTTTTCACCTGCCTCCAGCCACAGACCTGACTGGACACCTGGCTTGCAAGCTAGTTATGTTGCCCTGGCTGGGAATTGAACCTGCGACCTTTGGGTTCACAGGCCAGCTCCTTATCCACTGTGCTACCAGCCAGGGCTTCCAGGGCTATTTTCTAACTACCAACCTGTACTTTCCAATCCCTTCACCTTTGTTGTTCCATCCCCCACCCACCTTCCCTGCTTGCCACCATCAGTCAGTTCTCTCTGTATAAGTCCACTTCTGTTTTTTTTTAATTTAATGTTATTGTTGTTTTATTACATTCATCCCCTTTTTCCTTCCCTCTGTCCCCTTCCCCACCCACCACTCCTTTCTAAGTAAATCCCACTTCACTTCTGTTTTAGTTGTTCATTTTTAGTTATTTAGATTCCACATATAAGTGAAATTATATGGCATTTGTCTTTCTCTAACTGATTGACTTCACTTAGCATAATACCCTCTAGTTGCACATAGTAAGATTTTGTTCTTTCTCATGGCCTGGTAATATTCCATGATATACAGTTATGTACCACCACTTGTTTGCCTACTCATCTGTTGATGGGTTTTTAAACTGCTTCCATAGCTTAGCTATTGTAAACAATGCTGCAATAAACACAGGGGTGCATATATTCTTCGAATTAGTGTTTTGGGTTTCTTTGGATATACACATACCCAAAAGTAGAATCACTGGGTGATAAGGAGTTTGCATTTTTAATTTTTTGAGGAAATCTGATGCTGTTTTCCATAGTAGCTACACCAATCTGCATTTCCAACAACAGTGCAAAAGGGTTCCCATTCCTCCATCACTTCACTAACAGTTGTCATTTGTGAATTTATTCATGGTGGCCATTCAAAAAGGTGTGAGGTGCTATCTCATTGTGCAGTTTTAATAGTGCACTTTGAGCATCTTTTAAAATTTTATTTGACATAGAGAGGAAAGGAGGGAGAGAAAGAGGGAGAGAAACAATGATGTGTGAGAGAAACATCCATGGATTGCCTCTCACACATCCCCCAACCAGGGACCTACCCCACAACCCAGGCATGTGCCCTGACCAGGAATCAATCCAGCAACCTTTCAGTTCACAGGCCAACACTCAATGCACTGAGCCACGCCAGCCAGGGAGAACATCTTTTATATGCCTATTAACCATCAGTATTTATCCTTTGGAGCATTTTCTATTCAGGTCCTTTGCCCATTTTTTAATGGGTGTGTGTGTGTGTGTGTGTGTGTGTGTGTGTGTGTTGAGTTGTATGAGTTTCTTATAAATTTTGTATATTAACCCCTTATCAGATGTACCATTGGTCAATGTGTTTTCCCATTCAGTGGGTTGTCTTTTCATTTTATTGATGGTTTCCTTTCTTGTGCAAAAACTTTTTATTTTGATGTAATCCCATTTGTTATTTTTTAATCTTGTTTCCTTTGGCTGAGGAGATATGTCAGGAAAAACATTACTAAGACAAATGTCCAGATATTACTGCCTATGTTTTCCTTTACTAGTGTTATGGTTTCAATTTTTACATTTAAGTCTGTAATCCATTTTGAGTTTATTTCTGTATATGCTGTAAGAAAGTAGCCTAGTTTCATTTTTTGCATGTATTTGTCAATTTTTCCCACAAACTGTCTTTACTCCATTATGTTCTTGCCTCCTTTGTCAAATATTAATTGACCATTAGATATGGGTTTGTTTCTTGGCTCTCTAGTCTATTTTCCCGGTCTATATGTCTGTTTTTATGCTCGTGCCATGCTTTATTATTATTACTATTATTATAGCCTTATAGTATAGTTAGATATCAGGTAGCATGGTTCCTACAACTTTGATTTTCTTTCTCAAGATTGATGTGGCCATTCAGGGTCTTTTGTGGATTTATATAAATTTTTGGAATACTCTAGTTCCTTGAAATACACCATTGGTACCATGTTAATTGATTTGCAGATACAGTGGAACCTCAGTTCTCAAATTTAATTAGTTCCAGAATGCTGTTCAAGAAGAGATTTGTTTAGCCAAGTGCCAGAAACAGCCTAAGTGCCCATCAGTGGATAAACAGATCAAAAAATATTGGTACACTTACACAATGGAATACTACACAGCAGAAAGACAGAAGAAACTCCTACCTTTTGCCACAACATGGATGGAACTGGAGAATATTATGCTCAGAGAAATAAGCCAGTCAGTGAAAGACAAATACCATATGACCTCACCCAATGCAGGAGACTAATGAACAACACAAACAAGCAAAACAGAGCCAGAGAAACAAAGAACAGACTTTCAGTGTGCAGAGTGGAGAGGGGAGGAGGAGAAAGAGACAAAGAAGGGGAATAGTTTGGCCAAGGAACTAGCACGGATGACCCATGGAAAGAGACAACGTGTGGGAGTGACTGTGGAAGAGGGAATAGGAAGGGTGGGGCAGGGGAGAGCAGTGGGGGGCAAATGGAATAAATGTAATACAACAATAAAAGTACAAAAACTTTAAAACTTTAAAAAGAGATTTGTTTGAAAACCAAATCATTTTTTTTCCATTAGAAATCATGGAAATGGAGCACTTATTGGTGCGGCTCAGTGGATTGAGCTCGGGTCTGTGAACCAAACAGTTGCTAGTTCAATTCCTAGTCAGGCACATGCCTGGGTTGCAGGCCAGGTCTCCGGCTGGGGGTGTGCGATAGGCAACCAATTGATGTCCCTCTCCCACATCAGCATTTCTCTCCCTCTCCTTCCCTTCCCCCTCTCTAAAAAATAAATTAAATATATTTAAGAAGCAATCATGTATATTGAATTAATTTGTTCAAGACCCCCAAATGATTCCCTGTTTTAACCTTTCTTTTATATAGTATACATTTAATGTACTGTTTAATCTATATATATAAACCTAAACATTAAAAAGGAAATGACCCTGGCTGGTGGCACAGTGGACAGGGAGCTGGCCTGCGAACCCAAAGGTTGCTGGTTCAATTCCCCAGCCAGGGCACATAACCAGGTAAGCCAGGTCTCCAGCCAGGTCCATGGCTGGAGGCAGGTGAAAGGCAACCATACATTGATGTTTCTCTCCCTCTCTGTCTCTCTCCCTTCCCCTCTCTCTAAAAATAATAAAATCTTTTTTTTAAAAAGGAAATGAAATACAAATGAAAATTTAACAAAAATGAAATGGATATACAATAGAAAATGAAAGTTTACCTACATACTTGAACTTACCTTTAAAGTTGAGAGCTATTGATGACTGAATATGGAGAGGAAGGATGGAAGGATGTTATTGTTCGGAAGGGGAGTCCCCTTCCATAAAAACATCAGGTAGCTGTTCTCCTAAGGTTCTTGCTCTATTTTGTCTCTTTGCTCCACTAGAACTTGCTTCAGGTTCACTGAGCCTCTGTCTCACTAAAAATCTAACCAATGTTGTTTGCTTTTGCCTGCATTTTAATGCTTGCCCGAAGTAAAACACCACATTATCATTAAACAATGATACTGGTTTGCTACTTTTTCTATTAGGGTGATATTTCTCAATAAAACTTTGCATTTCTCTCCATTTCCCAAGTAATTTTCTTGATTAGTAAAGTAGGACTACCCTCCTTTCCCTCCCTCTCCAAACAGAGCCCCTCAGCTACCATCTGTTGCTACTCCCTCTGAAGGTCTGGGAATTTCCTGGGGGTCAGCTAAGTGTTGTGGACCTCCTCCAGCTCCTCCGCATTATCACCACCCACCTGCAAGCCCAAGGACTTGCCCAGAGGCCAGGCTCTTCCTTAAAACCTCAATGGCTCTTTCAGCAACAGACTCAGGCCACAATTGCTTCCAGGCTGGTTGCATGGTTCTGGAAACCAAGCACACCCATGCTTTGTCTATGAGCCTCAAGCAAGTGAGCTTTTATGATGTTTCTTCCCGAAATTCTTGAGGGTTAAAGTTCATTTCAGAGGTGACCTCAAAACATCTCTTAAATAGTGCCTTTGTGTAGTTTCTTAAAATTAGAAATGACCTGCTCCTTTACGGGCTGGATGAGAGAAGTTGTGTTAGGTGGCAAGAACCTAAGGGTGATGAAGCTCTCCACCTCCACAACTCAGCCTCCAAACCTGGAGGATGGGCAGGAGCCCTGTCCTTTACAAGGAGTGCCTTGAGTGACAATTGTTTGTTTTTTTCCCAGAGGTATTTTGTCACACTTGGGCAAACACTTCATGAATGCACTCAATAAAAAAAGAACTGCCTGGTTACCCAAGCTTTGCTATTAGCCCTCCAAATCCCACTCAATTTGTTTGCCAGGACATGTTTTTCTTGAGAACTTGGAGGTTAGCAGAATAGTCAATGAATAGAGGCTTTAATGTAAAGGCCCCACTCACACTCCCACACAACAGCCTATCCTTCACTGGCTTGTCCTGGTGCTGACTTCTCCTCCTGCGTGATGTGGGTCTTCTTTGGCATTCTTATCCAGAAGAGGCCTGTCTCATCACACTTGAAAACTTGTTGGGGAACAAATCCCTCAGGTTCTACGTTTCTTTGAAATTCTGTTATGAAATTATCAATAAGTACTTTGTTAGAACTGGCAGCTTTCCCATGCTTCACTACACTATAAATGTCACTTCTACTTTTTAAATTATATTTTATTGGTTTTATTATTATAGTTGTTTCCATCATTCCCCCTTTGCCTCCCTCCAGCACCTCCACTTCTTCCCACCATTATTCATGTCCATGGATCATGTATATAAGTTCTTTGGCTACTCCATTTCCTATACTGTGCTTTGCATTTACATGACTATTCTGTAACTACCTATTTGTACTTCTTTATCTCATCTCTTCACCCATTCCCCCATATCCCTCTTCCTTCTGGCAAACATCAAAACACTCTCTTTATCCATCATTCTGTCTCTGTTCTTCTTTTTTCCAGTTTTTTTTTTATATTCGATTAGTTATAGATATGTATTTATTGCTATTTTATTGTTCATAGTTTTGATCTTCTTTTTCTTAAATAAGCCCCTTTAACATATCATATAATACTTCTTTGGTGATGATGGTCCCCTTTAGTTTTTTCTTATCATGGGAAGCTCTTTACCTGCCCTTCAGTTCTAAATGATAGTTTTGCTGGGTAGAACCAGCTCGGCTGTAGGTCCCTGTGTTTCATGATTTTGAATATTTCTTGCAAATCCCTTCTAGCCTGGGAAGTTCTTTTCAGAAGTCAGCTGACAGTCTTATCAGAACTCCCCTGTAGGTAACTGATTGCTTTTCTCTTGATGCTTTTAAGATTCTTCATTTTTAACCTTTGGCATTTTAATTATGTGTCTTGGAGTGGGCCTTTTTGTATCCATCTTGTTTGGGACTCTGTGTGCTTCCTGGACTTGCATGTCTGTTTCCTTAATCAAATTAGGGAAGCTTTCTTTCATTATTTTTTCAAATAGATTTCCAATTTCTTGCTCTTTCTCTTCTCTTTCTGGCCCTCTATAATGCAAATGTTGGACCTCTTGAAGTTGTCCCAGAGACTACTTACACTATCTTCATTATTTAAAAAAAATTTTTTTTCTTATTGTTTTGAATGGTTGTTTTTCCTTCCTTTTGGTCCAAATCATTGATTTGATTCTTGGCTTCATCCACTTTATTGTTGTTTCCCTGTGAACTGTTCTTTATTACAATTAGTGTATCCTTTATTTCTGACAGTATCTTTCTCATGTGATTGAGGTCCTCACTAAATTCCCAGAGCATCCTTATAACTAGTGTTTAGAACTCTGTATCTTATATATTACTTATCTCCATTTTGTTTAGTTTTTTTTTCTGGAGTTTTGATCTGTTCTCTCATTTGGGCCATGTTTCTTTGTCTCTTCACTTTGGCAGCCTCTCTGTGTTTGTTTTTACATATTAGGAAAAGTTGCTATGGCTCCCTGTGTTGGTAATGTGGTCTAGTGTAGTAGGTGTCCTGTAGGGTCCAGTGATATAGCCTCCCTAATCACCTAAGTGGAATACTCAAGGTTGCCCTTTGTGTGGGGTACACTGTTCTCTTGTACTTGAACCTTGGCTGCTGTTGGCAAGTCAATGGAAAGGACATACCCCCACCAGTCAGTTGCAAGGATTAGCTGTGTGACACCTAACTACCAACCTTTACCCTCAATGGATGTTCAGCTAGGCAGGGGAAGAATGCTGGTGCTCCAATGTGATCTGTACCTGTCTACTGGGTGTGCATGTGCTGGAGTTTCCTGGGTGATGCAGGCCATGTCAACTCCCACCCGTGTTTTGCCTGGGGCCACCCTGCCTGAGCTATAAAGCAATCTGAAATGGCTGCCACTTTTGCTGTGCTTGGAGATTCCTAGGTACCCCAAGCTGTGATTCTAGGCTGACTACTGTTAGTGCCATTCCTACGGCCACTTAGCAAGAGGTACAGGGGCTTGGGGTTGGAGGATTGCTGAGACCAGCTGTTGCTTGTTTGAAAGGATTTAGGAAGTTATGAAGTTTGAACCAGGACCAGCCATTCATATGAAAAAGCTACTGTTAACAGCTGTAAGACAGGCTGGACTGAGCCTCAGAGGATCTGCGGGACTGAGCAAACAGTATTAACCAGGTTGATGAAGTCTCAGATATGGCACCCACCTGCTGGCTCTGCCTGCCTCTCTGTCTAGTAGAAAGCTGTCCACCCATTCTCACATGACACCAACCACTTTATTCTTCCCTGTATGCCACAGGTACCTTTCAAGCTGCTACTCCAGTGCTGGAACTCAGAGAAAATGAACCTGAGTAAGTTCATGTGTGGGTCCTTTAAGAGCAACTGCTTAGGATTCCAGTAGTTTCTTCTACTGACTCAGTCCCCATTTTTGGGTTTTTTTTTTTTTTTTCTGTCCCCAGCTATGGACCTGGCTGGAGACCTGGCTTGCAACCTGGTTATGTACCCTGGCTGGGAATCGAACCAGCAACCTTTGGGTTCACAGGTCGAAGCCTTATCCACTGTGCCACCAGCCAGGGTTCTTTTCTTCTTCTTTTTTTTAAAATTTAATTTTATCGTTGTTTTATTACATCCATCTCCTTTTTCCTTCCCTCTGTCCCCTTCCCCACCCACCCACCCACTGTCCCCCAAAGTCAACCCTGCTTGTTTTCCATGTCCATGGGTCTTCCATGCTAGTTTCTTGACTAAACAGCTCCCCCTCTTTGCCTCTTCTTCCCCCCTCCGACCTACCCTCTGCCCACTGAAGGTCTATATTCATTGTATTTATATATCTGGTTCTGTTTTGCTTATTTGTTTATTTTGTTCATTATTGTCTTGAAATGGGTGAGATCATATGGTATTTGTCTTTCACTTACTGGCTTATTTCACTAAGCATAATACTTTCTAATTCCATCCATGTTGTTGCAAAAGTTAGGAGTTCCTTCTTTCCACTGTGTAGTATTCCAATGTGTAAATGTACCGAAGTTTTTTGATCCAATCATCACTGATGGACACTTAGGCTGTTTCCAGCAATTGGCTATTGTAAATAGTGCTGCTATGAACATAGGGGTACATAGGTTTTTATGAATTGGTGTTTCAGGATTCTTCGGGTATAATCCTAGTAGTGGAATTGCTGGATCAAAAGGCAGTTCCACTTTTAGTTTTTTAAGGATATTCCATGCTATTTTCCATAGTGGCTGCACCAGCTGGCACCAGTGTTCCCTTTTCCCCACATCATCGCCAACACTTGTTTGTTGATTAGTTGATGATTGTCATCCTGACGGGTGTGAGGTGGTATCTGATTGTGGTTTTAATTTGCATCTCTCTGATGGCTAGTAATGTTGAGCATTCTTTCATATGCCTTTGGGCCCTTTGTATGTCTCCCTCAGTGAGTTGTCTCTTCAGGTCCTTTGACCATTTTTTAATTGGGTTGTCTGTCTCCCTGGTGTTGAGTCGCATTAGTTCTTTATATATCTTGGAGATCAAACCCTTGTCTGAGGTATTATTAGCAAATATGTTTTCCTATACAGTGGTTCCCTTTGAATTTTGCTGGTGTTTTCTTTAGCTGAACAGAAACTTTTCAATTTGATGTAGTCCCATTTTTGATTCGTTCTTTGATTTCCTTTGCCCTTGGTGAAGTATCAGTAAACATATTTTTGCGTAGGATATCTGAAAGTTTACTGCCTATATTTTTCTCCAGGACCTTTATGGTGGCACTGCTTATGTTTTAATCCTTTATCCATCTTGAGTTTATTTTGGTGTATGGTGTAAGTTGGTGGTCTAGTTTTATCTTTTTGCATGTTGCTGTCCAGTTCTCCCAACACCATTTGTTGAAGAGACTGTTTTTACTCCATTTTATGTTCCTTCCCCCTTTGTTGAATATTAATTGACCATAGAGTCCTGGGTTTATTTCTGGGCTCTCTATTCTGTTCCATTGATCTATATGTCTATTCTTATATTGTTTTGATGACAGTAGCCTTGTAGTATTGTTTGATGTCCAGTATTGTGATTCCTCCTACCTTGTTCTTCTTTCTCAAGATTGCTGAGGCTATTTGTGGGCATTTTTGGCTCCATATAAATTTTTGAAGTATTTTTTCTATCCCTGTGAAGTATGTCATTGGTATTTTAATTGGGATTGCATTGAATCTATAGATTGCTTTGGGTACTATGGACATTTTAATGATGTTAATTCTTCACATCCATGAACATGGTATATGCTTCCATTTATTTGTATCTTTCTTAATTCCTTTCTTCAATGTTCGGTAGTTTTCTGAGTACAGACCTTTTACCTCCTTGGTTAAGTTTAGTCCTAAGTACTTTATTTTTCTTGTTGCTATGGTAAATGGGATTTGTTTTCTCACTTCTATCTCTGATGTTTCATTATTGGTATACAAAAATGCTTTTGATTTCTGGATATTGACTTTATATCCAGTTATTTGGCTAAATTTGCTTATTAGGTTGAGTAAGTTTTTAATGAAGCCTTTCGGGTTTTGTACGTACACTATCATGTCATCTGCAAATAATGACAGTTTGACTTCCTCCTTTCCAATTTTGATACCTTTGGTTCCTTTTTATTCTCTGATGGCTATGGCTAGAATTTCCAAAACAATATTGAACAGAAATGGAGAAAGTGGACAGCCCTGACTTGTTCCTGATCTTAGTGGGAAGGCTTTTAGTTTTTGCCTGTTAAGTATGATGTTGGCTTCAGGTTTCTCATAGATGGCCTTTATGATGTTGAGGTATGCTCCCTCTATTCCCATTTAGATGAGTAGTTTAATCATAAATAGTTGCTGTACTTCATCAAATGAGTTTTCAGCATCTATTGATATGATCATATGGTTTTTGTCTTTCATTTTGTTTATGTGGTATATTACATTTATTGATTTGCAAATGTTGTACCATCCTTGCATCCCTGGGATGAAACCCACTTGATCATGGTGTATGATCTTTTTAATGTATTGCTGGATCTGGTTGGTCAATTATTGGTGAGAATTTTAACATCTATGTTCATCAGAGATATTGGCCTATAGTTTTCTTTCTTAGTTGTGTCTGTCTTGACTTGGTTTTGGGATTAGAGTAATATTGACCTCATAGGAAGAGTTTGGAAGTCTTCTCTCTTCTCCGATTTTTTGGAATAGGTTGAGAAGGATAGGAGTTAATTCTTCTCTAAATGTTTTGTAGAATTCACCTGTGAATCCATCTGGTCCAGGGCTCTTGTGCTTTGCGAGATTTTGGATTACTTCTTCAATTTCACTAGTTGTTATTGGCCTATTCAGGCTTTCTGCTTCCTCTGGATTCAGTTTTGGTAGGTTATGCATTTTGAGAAATTTGTCCACTTCACCCAGGTTGTCATATTTCTTATCATATAGTTGTTTGTAGTAATTTCTTACAATCCTTTGTATT
>PVIW01018165.1:0-12294 GCA_004026585.1 Noctilio leporinus | reverse complement strand
TTTTTTTTTTTTTTTTTTTTTTTTTTTTTTTTTTTTTAATTCTGTATGTGGTAGGTTGCTTGCCTCCATTTATTTATTCTTTTTCTACAGTTTTATCCTGTTCTTCCATTTTGGGCATGTTTCTTTGTTTCCTTATTTTGGTTGTCTCCCTATTTTAGTTTATATGTGTTAGGTAGATCTGCTGCACTTGCCAGACTTGATGGGTGGATTTAATGTAGTACATATTCTGTGTGGCCCAGTGGTATAGTGTCTTGGTCACCAGTGCTGCAGGCTTCAGGGATGTACCCATATGAGTTGTGTGTGCCTCCTATTGTACTTGAGCCTAGATTGCTGTTGGAATGTTAGTAGATGGGATTGACCTTCAGGTTGACTGGCTGTGAGGAATGATTGTGCAGGATTATACCACCCCCACCCAGAGTGGGATTTACTTTAGTGGCACTCTGGCACCTGGTCCAGCCCTTGGTTGTGTCATTTTGGAGCTGCTTGTGTTGTGATGTAGTGTGGTGTTTTCAGAAGCTAGCCCATTGAGTATGTAGTTTCTGGGGCCTTTCAGGAGGGGCTCTGGTACAGGCCAACATCAGCCACTGTGCTCAGCCCAGGGCACCTAGTAGGAACTATAAAGTGATTTGGCTGGTTGTTGCTGTGCTGGGTGTAGAGGCATCTGGGAGAGGCTAGGCTGTTGACAATGGCCAACTTATGCTAGTGCTGGGTTTGGAACCTTTGGTAGTCAACACAATATGAGCTGAGGACAGCCACCATGAGTATCAGACTTGATGCTATTTATCAAGTGTTACAGGGCATATCAAGATTGGTCATTGCTTGTTTGGAGTTTCTGGACCTGTGGTAGATTTTAGGAAAGTATACAGTGTAAACAAAGGCAGGCAACTTTTGTACAAAAGTCACTGAAAGAGGTTTGAAGTGGGCATGAATGTTGGGTGGGGAGGGTTCTCAGGCAATCACCAAAGCAGGTGAGGGTATCCACCAGATTAATGGAGGTTTCATATTTGGCACCCACTTATGCCTACAAGTTGGGTCAGGTGTGAAGGCTCAGCAAAGAAACAATCCAACCTGCCAGCATTTCCCTTCAGAAGAGCTGCCCTGACTTCTGTCCTCTAGCTCTCTCCCTAAAATCAAACAATTCAGTTTCTCCCCTATGTCTCTGGTGCTTTTTGAGCTACCCCTGCTCTGAAACTCTGAGCAAGTTACTTTGTGAGTGAGTCTGTGTGTGGGCCCACAATACCTTGTTCTCTGGCATCCCTGCTACTTTCCACAAACAGATGTTTTAAGAGCTTCTCTTCTAGGCACTGGTGCTCCAGACTGGGAAACATGGTGTGGGGTTGGGACTCCTTGCTGCTCAGGAGGAACCTGCACAGATGAGATATTCCTCTTGATTCTTAACCACCACACCATGTCTCTGCCCCTCCTACCAATCTGGACATGGCTTCTTTATATTCTTAGTTATAAGACTTCTGTTTAGCTGGTCTTCAGGTAGTTCTCAATAATGGTTGTCCTATAGCTTAGTTGTAATTCTGATATGGTCATGAGAGGATGGACACACAGTGTCTACCTACTCTGCCATCTTAACCATAATTTGATGTTTTTATTCTTACTTTTCACTTGAGGCAACTGAGGTGGAGAGTGGTTAAGAGGTTGCCCTAATTCATACAGCTCTGAACATTGATTTGGGGTCTAACTAGGCCCCTCACCCCTCACTGTACCATATCAAGATCTCAGAGCTTGGTTATACCAATTGATATTTCACAAAGTGCTTGATAAGTTGGATGAATTACCTCTGTGGGCCTTTTGTGTATAAAGACACCCCAATGAAATTGAATACATATAAGTCTGTGGATTGCTCCCCTGGATTATGGATTGGTTGGTACCTGGGGATGGATAGGTGAAAGCTGCTATTAAATCAGACCCAGCCTCTGTCCCTTTGATGAATTTGTCTCTGACTGGCAGGGCCTGACTACTTCCTGGGCCCAGCTCTCTCCTCCATTCCAAGAAGCCCAGCCATGCCAGTTCCCTCTTGTCATTCTCTCTGTCCCAAGGAGCTGCTCGAGACCTCTCAGTAACACATGCTGCCTATTGGACCTAGCTGGCACTCCTCCTGCCCTAAGCCCTGATATAGCAACTTTGCCATCAGTCTTTGTGATTATAACTCATGGGCAGGAAACCTCTAGGGCCATTTTTAGCAGGAGGGCTTAGGTTTTACTTTAGTCGTGACAGCTGAAGAACCTTAGAGTAAGATTCAGGAGATCCTAAGTTCCACTAGTTGCTTGTGATTAACAGCCAATTTCAGATGTTGGTCTCCCTTGGGTCCCGTGATCTACCAGCTAACAGTTCAAATACCCAGAATCCTCAGAACAGCCCCAGAGATCTTGCACCCTGCCTGCCTAGGAGCTTGAAAATAATGCTGACCTTTGCTCACCATGGGGAGGTGAGGAGCAAGGGAAGAACACAGAGATCTGTGCAGAGTTGTAGGGGAGAGGGCTGTGGACACAGCCAGACTTGAGCATTGGACTCAGGGACAGCCCCAGGAGCAGAGGCCATAATGGACTGTTTCTACTGGGCTTTGGGATTAATCATCCCTCCAGAAAGGATCTCAGGGACAGCTTAACCAAGACTTAGTCATAAAGGTGACAGTGAAGAACAGTTCCCCTAATTGGCTATAACAGATAAGTCCCCTGAGGAGCCACCATTAGCTCTCTCATCAAACAGAAGCTGGCTACTTGAGTCCAGAGGATCTGACCCTAAGCTGTTCAGCAGGGATTAGAGAGGGGGGTGGGTAGGAGGTTAACTCCTCAGTGCCTCAGCCAAGGCTGCAGGGCTTTGCCAATGTGCCTGAGCCTATCACAAGCCTCCCAGCCTGCCCTCTCCCCAATTATCTTTGGCCAAAGTCTTTGTTTTCTTAAAGAAGAAAGCAGTAGGCACTGAGCACCTGCTATGTGCCATACCCCAAGCTCCCAGGTTCTAGGAGATTCAGAGGTGACTCAGACCCAAACCCTTGGGGCTTCACTCCCCTGGGCAGAGACAGAACATGTTCAGTGATGTTCCTGGCATCTGAGGGAGATGAATGAAGAAGAGGAGAAAGTACCAAAGACTAGGATATAGTTGGTAATTTCATAGAGAAGAGTGATGTGGGAGAAAGGAGGCTGTTTCTTTTAGGAAACTGTATAAGCAGGAGCACGATGGCAGGATTGTGTCTCTGCCCAGCATGGATGAGCTGAGGGCAGAGAGCTGGGTCAGTAAAAAATATCTGAGAATAGTGAGCAGCTTCAGGATGTGTGCAGGAAGGGAGGCAGGGCCTTACAGGGCTATAGAGAGGAGATGTATATCCATGAGGAACCATACCTTTCCCAAGGGTAGCTGAAGGCCAGCATGGGAGGCCAGGTGGGCACTCTGAGGGAGCAAACAGTCCTCAGACATGGGATCAGGCTGCTCAGATTTTACCAGACACCACTCTGCACCAGGCAGTGAACAAGTTCATTTTTCAGTGAACAGCTTACCACTTGTGACAGTTACCCGTGCATGTGGTTCCAGCACCCTTGCTGCCAGTGAGTCAGGAAGAGTTTCAGGAGTGACCAGGGATGAGGGAGGCCAGCTCATAAAGTATGTAGGTTCTCACTGAGAACCTTCTCTGAGCCCCCAGAATGTTGGCAAAATGTCATGTATCTGTAGTGATACATATTTTCCTGGGGAATAGTTTAGAACTTTTAGTCAGATTCTCAGAGTGGTCTTTTACCCCAAAAAGGTTAAAGTGTGGAACCAAAAGAAACTCTGTGAGAACTGAGCTCTGCCTGCCTTGCTATATTCCCAAGGTGTGGTCCAACCCCTGGCACTGGCTGGGTGCTTATCTAAGCTGATTTAGGCTGTTGTAACAGGTAATCACAAGCTGGGTGGCTATTCACAACAGAAATTTATTTCTCACAGTCATGGAGTCTGGAAAGCCCAGTTCAAGGTGACAGTAGATTCTGTGTCTGGTGAGGGCCTGCTTCCTCTTGGTGGTCCGTCTTTGGACTATAACCTCACATGGCAGAGGGGTGAGGGAGCTCTCTAGGGTCTCTTTTCTAAAAGCACTAATCCTGCTCATCAGGGCTCCATCCTCACAGCAGTACCACCTCCCAAGAACCCCACCTCCAAAAAAATCACATTGGAGGTTAGTGTTTCAGTTCTGGGTGGACACAAACATTCAGTTCAAGCAGAGCTTAATAAATAATTGTTGAATAACTAGATGATTGAAAAGAATACCCATGGATGGAGAAAGCTTTTATGCAAATGTTCACAGTCCTGTGGGAAAGTTCATATTTAACTTATTTAATAAGCATCTATTTAGTGTCCATCCCATACCAGGTATTAGGGCACTATTATCACTACTGCCACCACCACTACCACTGTTTCATCTTCTCTGGCCTAGTCCCTTTATTAGACATGGCATGCCACATATGGTACTAAATTCTTAACAGTCCTATCATTGTCACAACAGTCCAATGACATAGAGTTCTCTTTTATAGGTGAGGGTGAGGCTCAGATTAGTTATGCTCCCTGCCCAAGATCACAGAGCCAAGCCAATAAGTGAAAAAGCTCTACTTCTAACCCGTGTCAGCCTGACTTTGCACTCTGCATCCTCAGCTGTTATTTCAGGACTGGGGTGGGGTGGGAGTTGTGGGGATCAGCCCCAGAACAAGGACTTATCTCAGCTTCCCCTCTTTCTGCAGTGGCTGAAGTTTCTTTGGCTGAGGTGCCCAGAAGCAGCCTACACAGACTGCCTGGCCCAAAGCCTCATTGGCATGGGAAGTCAGGGGAGCTGCTGGAGTGGGCAGCTGAGCCTAAGAAAACTCCCCCCAGTTAAGACTTTCTCACAGTTACTTTCTTGTGTCTGATCAGTTGGCTGCTTGGAGGTCTATAGCTCCTCCTGCTAGACTTGGAGCTGTTGGAGAGAAATATTAAATCATTTGAATAGGTGATCATAGGAAATGTAAGCTTGTTCAGTGATTGTCCTAGATCACTGCATCTAAGGGACTTCCTATGGTGGGGAAGCACAGGAGGCTCCCCAGGGCCCTGGTAGATGGACAAAGGCCTGGGCTGGCTGGAGACCAGCAGGAGTAGTGGCCACAATGTCCAGGGGAATTTAGGTCAGAGGGCCAGGGGTAGGGTAGACACAGTGTGTTTAGTGGAAGGGCAGGGAGTGAATCAGCACCTCCAGGTTGAAGTGGCATGCTGGAGGACCACTTTGTGAAGACAGTGGTATATGGGGGTGTGGGGAGGAAGCCTTGACGATGACCAACCCCTGCCACCCCAAACCCGGATGAACAGAGACTTTCCATTCACTTTTCTGCATAGATTCTACCTCTGATCAAGGACCCTGACACAATATTTGAAGAAACATAAAAAGCCAAGTTCATCTGCTATGATAGAATTCCATTAAGTAGGGTAAAGTTAAAGGCTTTTCATGGAAAAGATCTCCAGGATTATTTGGTTATTTAATCATTTCAAAGTGCCCCCCACCCCCCAAAAAAAGATGCTTTACAAAAGAATTCATTTGGGGAAATTGTGTAGAACTATTACATATGTGTATCTCTTTGAATTGTTCCAGCTGCTACTGCCCCAGAGAGCTGCTGGCAGCCCGGGAAAGCTTTGGCTTTCTGCTCTGCCCCTGTGTGCCGGTGAGAGAGGAGCGAGAGCCTGTGAGAGCCTGCCACCAGCACACAGACTAGGGAGTATAAATGGGTTTAAGTTATTCCGATTAGATGCCAGAAGAAACCTGGGCCCACTTTACCTTCTTTAATTTATTTGGCCCAGACACTGTTTTTGGAAGGAAGCTAAGGGGTTCCCTGCCACTGGAAGAGAGAGATCTCTCTTCTGTGAGTGGGGAAACAAGCTGTGCAAGAGGTCATGCTGTCTCGAGGCCACACAGGGGGTCACTTCCAGGACCCTGTATCTTATGCTCTTGCCATCTTCCCACAACCAGACAAACACTGACTCCAGGTAAGACTACTTCTCTAGCTTGCCTCCATCCAGGGTTCCCTGGGAGAGTGCCCAGGGCCCCCAGAGACCTTCAGAGTTCACTCCTCCCATCCCTTCATCAGAGCTCCACTGGGATCAGACCTTAAGAACTTCAAGGCTGCTGTCTGTTCCTTGTTCCAGCCTCACTAGTCTATAAATCCTCCTGTTGCACTTGAAGCCCATTCCTGCTTGTTCTGGGCTCATCAGAAGGATGGTAGAATTAGAACTCTGTGGGACAGAACAGACAAGAATTTTTTTGTGTGTGTGTGGGCTGCTCTGAAGAAGCATCTGCCTGAAGTGACTGAAAAAGAGCCAGCCCTCCCAAAGGTAAATACTGAACATTAGCACACCAGTTCCTGACATACCACCTGAACACTCAAGGGTCTCCTACTGCTCAAAGACTTAGGCATACTCAGTGGTGGCAACTGGGAGAGGGGCCAAGTAGAGGCCAAGTCTGGGCCTGTCCATTCTGATCTTATCTTTTCTTGGGAGATCCTGGGCCAGAAGTGGGGGTGCATCTGGGTTATACGGTTCATTGCTCACCTCTGTTGGTAGTCCACTTGAATCCCCAGGGATAAGAACATAGTATGTTTTTCACTAATATACCATAATATTGTTTGATGAATGAACATTATGAAGCTTAAGTTAGCTCAGTGTTTTATTCAGAAGAAATTACAACACCCATCACACACTCACAAAACTGACTTCAGATGGGAGCATTTACTCTCGTGATCTTCTGGAAAGAAGCTGCACAGTATGGTGCACCTAGTGTCATGATCCTGGGATCTTGGGATCCTGGAATCCCAGTCTGCATGACTCTTATGCTATGACATGGGCACTCACTCTGTGTCTCTGCTGGCCTCTCTACAACAAGGTAGCCAGAGCTCTGATGGTTCCATCCAGGTCTAGAGTTTCCTCTCCTTCCCTCTTCTTCTTCCCTACTTGACCCTGTGCGCCCCAGAGTATGCCAGGCTGGGAGATGGACTGAACCCTGCAGAACCAGTTACACTTAGCCTCTCTGCTCTCCCCACCTCCTGCTTGTGTTACAGACCTGAAGCTTTGTCCATCCTTTATGATCTAATCACTCAGCTCCAGGCTGGCTGGTTGTTCTTTCTAGGGAGAAACAACACCTGTGCCCAGATGCTGGCAAATCTGTCAGTACAGCTGCTGTCCCCTTGGCCACTGGTCACAAGCAGCTCAAGCTTGTGGCTTGGGGAACTGGCAGGAGCTGCATATGAGGCCTGGTTCAGCCTTGGCTGGAGTAGCTGAGCCAGATGCGCTCAGAGGGCCATTAGGAGCTGCTTGCATCTGATGTCATACTCCCCAACTCCAGTGTGAGATCCTTCTTCAGGTCATAACCTGTTCCATGAAGAATAAATGTCAAGGTACACTCCAAAGAAAACGTTTGATCTCATGTCAGGGTGCTGTGAACAATCCGCTGTGCCTCTTAATTCTCCTGAGCTTTAATCTTGTGAAATGGGACTGAGAATGTTTGGGATGGAGATAGTAAGAGGCCAAATTTGTGAAAGTCCTTAGAAAAGTGTCAAGAGCCTATCAGCACATAGACTTGGGAGAGAGGCAACCCTCTGTGTTCCAGGGCGAAAGGAGTGCTGCTGAATGAAGTGGGCTCCAAAGAGGAGGTTCAAGCTGCTGAGAAGCTCAGCTGTCTGGCCAGCTGGCAGGTGGAGGGAGGTTGAGTAGGCTCTGACCTCATCACTTGGCCCTTCATCTGACATCTCTGGGCCAGGCCACAGGTTTCGTTGCTGTCTTCTTTCCTGCTTTGAGGAGTCATTGATTTTGCCCCAGAAATACAAGGTTGGTCAAAAAAATTCCAGTCATTGTTAATGTAACAAGAATGGTTTGCATGACATTGATGTAACCTGGCAGCCAAAGAGAGTGGACAGGAATGCACAGACACTGTGGAGGGCGCATGTGTACTGTATGGCCATTGCACTCAAAATGACTGAGCAAGTAGAGCAATAACCCTGCATCCAGTGTTGTGTTAAACTTGAATATCCCTCTGTAGAAACCATTCAGATGATTCAGAAGGTTTTTGGGGGCAATGCAAGGAGTGCAGTGCAAATGAAAGTGTGGCACAAATACTTCAAAGATGATTGAGAATCTTTTGAAGGTGGTCCATGTCTTGGAAGGGCTGCAGCAAGCAGAACACCTGAGAATGTTGAATGTGTGTAAGCTGCAATCAGCAAAGATTGGAGACCAACAGTGTGAGAACTAAAAGCCTGATCTGGGGATTCCAAAAACTGCTGTGTCTGAGATTTTGACTCAGGACCTTGGCATGAAACGTGTCATGGCAAAAAAAAATTCTGTGGCTTCTGCTACCAGAGCAGAAGGAACATCATGCTGCAGTTGCTAATGACTTGATTCAAACTGTCACCAAAGAAGGTGAAACATCAAATGACCCAGGTAACAGCCCCCCTGCAACCCAGATTCAGTGCCTTTTAACTCTGGCTTTTCCCAAAACTAAAATCACCTTTGAAAGGGAAGAAATTTCAGACTGTCAATGAAATTCAGGAAAATACAACAGAACAGCCAATGGCAATTGGGAAAGCTATGTGAGGCCCCAAGGTGCCTACTTTGAAGGGGACTGAGGTGGCATTGTCCTATGTACATTGTTCCTTGTATCTTGTATCTTCTTCAATAAATGTCTCTATTTTGTATAGTACATGGCTGGATACTTTCTGGACAGACCTCATGTATCTTCAGCCCATGGCACCCAGATAATGCAACACCACTTATTGCCTCTTAGCTGCCTTTTCTCTGGATATAAATAGGGAATATAACTCTTGATAATTGTTTATTTGGCCTCTCTGACTGATACATAGCCGTCTGGGTAAGAGCATCCTTTGAAGATTGTAGGTTCCCCAAACCAGTAACCATGCTCCTGGGAGTTTTGCTGACTGCATGTACCCCATGCAGAGAGGGGCTGTGATGACATAAATACTATCAGCTTCATCCCTGATGCTCTGGTCCATTTCACTGGTAGAAAAGAGTAGATCAACTTCAAGGAAACCAGAGGAAGATCATTCGCTGGGACCCCAGAGGTTCTGAGGCCTTGGCCATCACATCACCTGTCAGGATGAATAAGTTATCCAGGTGGGGTAAGAAACCCCACATTTGTTCTTTTTTTTTTTTCTTATGAAAAATAAATGTGAAGGAAGAGGATTTAAGGGAAACGTCTATCCTTCTTTCTTCCCTCCCTTACTTTTTTCGTAAATGTTTATTTGAGAAATCTGTGTATGCTTAACACTGTGTTGGGACACCAAGTATGAAGAGAAAGAGCATTTTTCCTGCCCTTGTAGGAACCCACAACCTAGTCATGAAGATGCCATAACACCAGAATGAGGCGGTACAAGCAGGTGCACAGGCACCAGGGGGCACGGCGTGACCATTGAGACTTGAGTGAGTTTGGAAAGCCTGGTAGTGTTGAGGAGGACTTTGGAAGGAGGTGGGCCCTGCGCAGGGCCTTGGAGGATGGGTAAGGATGGTGAAGGGAAGCACATGGTGAGAATAAAACTGGTGCAGAGCAGTGGTTGCTGATCAGAGTATGTATCCTGTCTATCACTGAATATCCATATGGGCATGGACAAGTCTCCTTCCTATCTGAGCTTCAGTTTCTTCATTTGAAAAATGGGGACAATAGCAGTATCTACTTCTAGGGTTGTTTGAGGATTAAAATGAAATAAAATAAAAATGACATAGGCCCAAGTAGCTCCAGAGTCCATATACATTCAAACAAGAGTAGCGGTCATCATTCCCACTCCTGCCTAGCTGCTCTCTGCCCTCTGCTATCCTGGTGCTCATTCTCTGCCCTCCCCATGCCCTTCCTGCCTCCCTGAGTCTACATCTAGGCCACTTGCACACCTGGTTAGGCACTCAGGCCTCTGGAAAATCTCCCCTCCCCAAGAAGAGGAGTCTAGAGGGCCTCAAGCAGGTGTGAATAAAACCCAGCTCTCCTCCTGCTCACTCTAATTGTCCTCCAGGCAGAAGGTTTCCCTGCCAGGCCACTGTAGTTTGTATTAACAGCTTCTGCCACCCTTTCATTCCAGTGTCATTGCCATGCTGGGCAGCTAGGAAGCTGACCTTTTGCTAAGAGGGGATGCCATGCCCTCAGAGGCAGCATCTGCCCACCCTTCCAGAGTCTGACATTTTGTCTGCCCCAAGCCAGAGGCTTCTGTGCTAACTGGACTCTTCCCAATTATCCTCATGTAAATCTTAAGATCACTGAGCCTGCAGTTGGGACTGGCAGCCTTGGTGCAGAGTGCACAGCCCAGAGATGAAAGGTATCTGGCATTTGTGCTGGTTGCAGGGCCATTACAGGTCCAGAGCAGGGAGGGCCACTTCCCAGCAAGGGTCTAGGAACCCCACTGAGCTTGTTCTGAAAGTGAAGTGGCTGGAAGGGTTTCAACTTCCCCTGCCCGAATTCAGGCTGCACAGTTCTTGCTCTTCATTGCCCTTTACAGGACCCTCACCATCTCCTACCTGACAGCCTCTGGGGTGAGCAGAGGCCCTGCAGCCCAGACATAGGAGGCAAACCCCTTGGAAGCAAACAAGCCAAGCCTCTAGGGACCACTCTTTAGCTCAGACACAAGACTGCCTGAGCACTTTGTGATATCATTCTGAGTGTTTCTAAAGCAAATTGAAATATACTCCAGGAATAGTGGATCAGAATCTCTTCAGGTTGCACATGCCCCTGGCTGCCCCCTGGGATGAGGATGTTAGCCCAGGCTTTGCAGCAGTATTTCTAAAGGTGGTTCTGAGCCAGCAGCCCTCTCCTGCTTCCCTGCATGGCCAGAAAGGTGACATCTGAGAAGCCAGCTCCTGACTCCTCCTCCAAGGGTGTTGGACAGGGCTCTGGGTGACTAAGACTTTGTCTTAGGAGCTTCAGATTAGGGTGAAACTCTTGGAAGAGAAGTTATGTTATGATTGATGAGGGCAATTCATTTTGAGCAAAAATGAACTCATTATTTAAATAGCTTTGCCTACTGTAAGCTATTTTAGTTCTTTATGTGCAGCACCACTGGGTGCCAGGATGTGCAGTAGAAAGCATGCTAAACAGGGTGCTGGATGGCTGCTGCGGGACCTTATGCAGGGCCCCTTCTGCTGAAGAGAATGCCTTCATCTGTAAAATGAGAACATGTGCTCAGGTGGTCTCCAGGCTCTTGGAGAAGCCCTCTGACCAAGTAGATAAGAATGGGTGTGGGCTGCAGCACTGAATAGTCCTGTATCTGGATTCCAGCTTTGACATTTGCAAGCTGGGTAAGCTCTCCCAGCCCCAGCTCTTGTATGTAACATGGGAATAATCACAGCCTCTGCCACTGAGGGCTTTTGTGAAAATTCACAGACATGCACATAAAGCACATAGCACAGGGTCCAGCTTACAGACAGCACTGCGACATGTCAACTACCATGTTTGCTTTCATTGTCGTTGTCGTTATTATCATCATTCCTTCTGGTGCTGACATTGTTGTCGATGCAGCTGGTTGGGATTCTAGGGCACTTTCTTTTTAAGATTTTATTTATTATTTTTAGAGAGAAGGTGAGGGAGAGAGGCTGAAAGGGAGAGAGACATCAATGTAAGGTTGCCTTTCACCTGCCTCCAGCTACCGACCTGGCTGGAGACCTGGCCTGCAACCTGATTGTATGCCCTGACTGGGGAATCAAACCAGAGACCTTTCGGTTTGCAGTCCAGCACCTTGTACATTGTGCCACCAGCTAGGATCAGAGCAATTTTTTTTTATTGTGGTTGTATTACATCCATCCCCTTTTTGCTCCCCTCTTTCCCCTCCCCACCCACCCATTCCCCCCAGTCAATCCCACCTGTTGTCCATTTCCATGGTTCCTTTATACTAGGTTCTTGTCTAAGCTGCTCCCCTTTCTTGCCTCTGCCTCCCCCATTGCCCCTCCCCCCAACCCCTTTTCCCCTGACCACTGAAGGACTATTCAGTGTATTTATATATTTGGTTCTGCTTTGCTTGTTGTTAGTTTTGTGTATATGTATACTAGAGTTATTTCTTTTTGATGGATTGTTCCCTTAACTATTATAAACTGTCCTTCTTTATCTCTTTTGATGGCCTTCATCCCAAAATCTATTTTGTCTGAAGTAAGTATTGATACTCCCGCCTTTTTTTATGTCCATTTGTTTAATATATATTTTTTCATCCTTTCACTATTAATCTGTGTCGATCTTTTGTTCTGAGGTGGATCTCTAGCAGGCAGGGAAATTTCCTATCATTACTTTTTTGAACAGGTTTTCCATTCCTTGTTTCT
>PVIW01018164.1:0-12298 GCA_004026585.1 Noctilio leporinus | reverse complement strand
ATATCTAACCAGGAGTTTATGGGCACAATGAGACATTCATTAAGTACTGACTGTTTTGTTCCTTTTTTCTTTGATGTTTTAATACTTCATATGTTTACTTCAAATTAAATGGATTCTGATTATAACTCATAACTGACAGGCAAACTGGAAGAGAAGTCCCTATTATCTGTGTCAATGAATATGGAAAGTAAGTTGTTATTGTAAGCTTATATATTTTAAATGTGGCCAAGTTAAAAACATTGATTTTGGCTATGACTAATTGTAAAAGAAGCATTCCGTATAAAATTTTGTGTATGTGTATAAAATGGTAAAAGTCCAGAAACATAAAACAGAAATGATAATTTCATGCTTATTACCTTCCCATCCAAAGTGGGTGAGGACCCCTTTCCCCACATGCTCACCAGCAATTGGTCTGTTTCACTTCCATTCTGTGTTCTTTTACAATAGTTGTCCTGCCAGTGGGAGGTCATTTCCTACTGGGCTCCAGTTCTGAGCTCCTGATGACTAGGGCTCTGCTATGCACCTGTTGAAAGTGCCGTTCATCTCTAAGTTAGTGTTACCATTTTCTTCATTTGCTTCTTTCGTTTAGTTTCCTTCACTCACTTACACTTACATTTATGGTCCTAGAAGCTGCCTACCTCTTTCTATTAGCATCTAACAATGAACCTGTTTTACTTTAAGTATGTTTTATTGATTATGTAATTTAATTCCTCTTAAATTTTCTCCTTTGCCCCATTGCCTGTTATCCCCTTTCCCCTCCAGGTATCCCTCCCCACTCCTTCACTTCATTCCAAGAGTCATGCATATAAGTTCTTAGGCTAGTCCATTTACTTTACTATTCTTAATGTTCCCCTATCTATTTTGTACCTACCATTTATGCTTCTTGATGCTGGAATCATTTCCCCTGTTATTCCCCTTCCACTTCCCATCTGATAATCCTTCATATGATCTCCATAGCAATGCTTCTTTTTCTTAGTCTGATTTTTTTGTTCCATTAATTGATAGTTGTGACTATGTTGTCATTTTATTGTTCATAGTTTTGATATTTTTCTTAATTGTGTCCCTTTAATATTTTATATAAGAATAAATGACTTGGTGGTGATGAATCCCTTTAGTGTTGTTTTTTTTTTGTTTGTTTGTTTGTTTGTTTGTTTTTTGGTCTGGAACATAATTGATCTGCATTTCCAGTCAAAATGAGAGCCTTGCTGGATAAAGGAATCTTGGTAGTAGGCCCATCCTTTCATCACTTTGTATATTTCTTTCCAGTCCCTTGTTGCCTGCAAGGTTTCTTTTGAGAAATCAGCTATCGGTCTTATAGGAACTTCTCTGTAGGTAACTTCCTCTTTTTCCTACTTGCTTTTAAGATTTTCCCTTTATCTTTATCCTTTAGCATTCTAATTATGATGTGTCTTGGTGTGGCCTTCTTTGGGTCTAGCTTGTTAAGAATCCTCTGTGCTTCCTGGATTTCTATGTTTATTTTCTTCACCAAACAACAAAAGTTTACCTTCGTGATTTTTTTCAATTAAGTTTTCAATTTCTGTTCTTCCTCTACTTCTTTTGACACAATTATGATTCAGATTAAAGTGTTCCCAGAGGTTCTTATGCCTGTCTTTCTTGTTTTAATTCCTTTCTCATCACTTTATATTGGTTGACTATTCCTTATGTTCCAATTTGCTGATTTGAAACCTGGCTTCCTTCCCTCCCCTATTGGTTTAGTGTGGATTTTTCTTCATTTCACTTAATATAGCCTCAACCTTTTCTCCTATGCATTTATGTATTCAATCATTTATGTAAGCATTGTTATCAACACGGTTTGACCTTTCCATCTATTAGGTTAGCTATCTCCTTCCTCCTCAGTTAGTCCTCTCTCTTTAGTCTTGAGTTTCTTCCTCTTTTTTGCCATGCTTCTTTGTCTCCTCAACTTGACAGCCTCCTGTGTTTGCCTTTGTGTATTAGGTACAACTATCATACCTGTTCCATTCATTAGTGTTGGGTAACTAGTTTCATAGTCTTGTGGCACTATACATGGAGGATGACTCAGAAAGAGAACAATGACACTTGTACAGCACTGGCCCCTTTTCTAGTTACTTAACCCACTACCTATATGTAGTCCCCTCCCCATCTAGATATTTCCCTGAGGATGGTTCCTAGAGTAGGTGGGTCTGTGGAAGTTCTAGGGCTATGGGGTTTTTCTAAACAAACAGACTCTCCTGAGCATTGGCAGTTTCTTCTGCTGCTCCAACCCCCTCTGGTTTATACAGATAGCAACAATGCAAATTTATTTTCCCAATGCTGGGATTGTGAGCTTTTGATCTGGTCTTGGACTAGCATCTATTCACATGTGTCCCTCCTGGGTTTTATAACGTGTGACTGCTTATTTGGCTAACCACCTGCAGCCACAGCCTGGCCACCACCACCACACCATGTCCTCTCTGCCTGGCTCACTGTCCCCGTCACTCCTGCCTGATTGGATGAGCATTACTTCTTTATACTTAGGGTTTTTTTTTTTACTTCTATGATGTTTGATTTTTCTGGTAGTTCTGATTACATTTTACATTGAGATAAATGTAATCTTTCTTATGGTTGTGCAAAGAGATGAAGTGTGTCTCCCTATGCATCCATGTTGCCAGAAGTTTGCATCTTGTTTTTTCACTTTTTGCATATTTATTGTGTATTCATGATACTATTCCTTTACCAAATATGCATTTTGAATGTATATTCTCTGATTGTGTAGCCTGTCTTTAAACCCACCATCAGGGTTGTTATTCTTTCAGTTATTATGACATATGCCCTAGGCCCTAGTGCAGGTGAGACCTTTGAAATGGGTGAGTTTGGCAAACTGCTAACCACAGGACACCTCTTACTAATCACACATATATTTTTTTTCATAGGTGACTGGGTGGTTCAAATGGCTCCAGAGTACCTTGTTAGGCAAGCCTATAAATGGTCTCAGTAGATGACTCCTCATAAACAGGCCAGAGGTCTGGCCATTACCCAGTGTTCCCCATGGCCACAGCTCAGATCTAGAGTCTATGTCTGTGATCCCAGCATTATAGAATAAACCTACAGGAGGATTGAGAGATGAATCCACATTTGGAACCACTTTAATTGGAATAGTGATAAGTAGGAAGTGTCATGAGGTAAGAACTGTATTTAACAAGCTAAAGAATGTCAGGGAAAATTGCCCTGGCTGGTAGCACAGTGGATAAGGAGCCAACCTGCAAACCCAAAGGTTGCAGGTTCGATTCCTCAGCTGGTGCACATAACAAGGTTGTAAACCAGGTCTCCAGTCAGGTCTGTGGCTGGAGGCAGGTGAAAAGCAACCATACATTGATTTCTGTCTCCCTCTCTGCCTCTCTCTCTTCCCCTCTTTCTAAAAATAATAAATAAAATCCTTATTAAAAAGTTAAAAAAAAAAAGAATGTCAGTGAAAATATGTTTCCAATTAGTATAATTCTTAATACACATTTGATAGGAGGATTTATGTTCTGATAAATTTTCTCAGACTCTTAACACCATCAAACAATTTGCTGGTTCTATTAAGGATGTGCCATAAAAAGATAAATCTCAAGTGAACCAGAGCTGTTTCTATCTTTGACATGAGTTTCATTCTGTGCTACCTCTTCAGAGCTTCTGTCCTCAGTGACCACTATCAACTTTTGCAATAATGCCTCCTGTTAGCTTTTACAGAAAATGATGATCTGTATCTTTATCATAAACTTTCCACAGTTCCTTCAATTTGAGTATATTTAATGTTATATATTCTAAGAATATAAGCTATTGGTTTGGCTGAAAAAGTTCATTCATTATTTAAGTAAAAATAAAACACATTTTCATTTTCACCAATAACTTAACTGAGTAATTAATTAATTGTTTATTCCAACACTTTCTGCCATTTTTCAGGATAGTTCATAATTCCATTTCCCCCAAACATTTATTTTTGTGCTAAGAACTGTTCCAGCTGTCTTTTTCAGTCTTCTATGTACTTGAAACATTTTTTCTATTAATAAACCTTTGTGGAAACTAAAATAAATGGAAATATAAAAATGCAAGACCTGGCAAATAGGCCAATGAATGAGAGCTTTCCAGCTAAGCTTTAACAATTTTTGGCTGGTCTTCAAAGAAACAAGGCATCATTGCATTGTTCTGATGGAAGACAGCATGTTTTCTGTTGACTAATTTGGTATACTTTTCATCAAGTGCTACTTTCAGTTGGTCTAATGTGGATCAGTACTTGTTGCAAGTAATGTGTTTTCCAAAAGGAGATCATAATAGTGGATCCCTTTCAACCCAGTCATAAATACAACATCACCTTCTTTACATGAAGATTGGGCTTTAGTGTGGTTGGTGGTGGATCAATTCATTTGCCCCACAGTCTCATCCATTATGCATTATTGTAAAGTATCCATTTGTCATTATTTAAATTTTAACAAATTTAAAATTTGTTATTTTAAAAATAACTTTTTTAGTACATTTAAGTAATCACATGTGTGAAGTTTTTCTTACTTATGTGGAATCCCACAACAAAGTGATTAAAATAACGAAGAATATGCAAGTGATTTTCAACCATTAATTTGGATATTTTCAGTATGTCAGATGTCTCCCATATGGTATAAAGTTTATTTTTCTCAATGAAAGTCTGTTTGATCACCATCAACTTCCATTGGTCTACCCAACTGTGGAAAATCATCCAATGAGAGATGTCTAAGATGAAATTTCAGAAACCACATTTGACACATATGATCACTCACAGCACATTCTCCATACACTGCACAATTTTTTTGTGTGCTTCAGTTGCATTTTTATTTTTCTTGAAATAATAAGGTATTGTATGCTAATTTTTAGTTATCTTGCATCATCAATATTAAAATGGCTATATCAATTTTCACAAATTTTGATAAGGTTTTTAAAAGTACAGTGATATGATAGCTATCATAATGCAATCTAACAAAATTGTTTCCATTGAAGTCAAAGTCATTTAAACACAACTACAGCTATCCTATATAAAAAGATAAACAAGCTTATTGGGGGAACACTGATGTAATTAAGTAATTCTTAATTACTTAAGAATATTATCTTACATAATTAACATGGCAAAATACAACTAAAATACATTAATATTAGAGAGAGTCTGCTTCCTCAAGCAAAGGAAGTCTCTTATTCTGGGTCAAAGTTCAGGGGTTAGAGTTCAGGATTCAAAATTGTCCTTCTTATACTGCTCCAATGTTTTCTGAGCTGACTCTGTTCATACAAGGGCTTCCCTGAGACTGGGCTGTGCAGATTTCCTCTGGGCACCTGAGCTGACACAGAATAGATATGACTTGCACTTGTCACTGTGGCCACATCCACTGGTAATTGCAAGGAGAGTCCACACATTCAGACCCAGTCCACCATGAAGAGGCATAAGTTGTTCCTTACCAGAATTGACCCTATTTACACATGGCTGTGATTTTACTATTGGACAGTTTCTGTTACAAGAACTTTCTAAGGTGCTGATGCCTGATTCTCTGATGTGAGGTCTTCCAAGACCAGTAACCCTGGTCATCTTAGAAAGATGAGAGCTGCAAAATGGAAACAAGCATGTAAGGCACAGTTTTCATGAGTCATTTAGATATTCTGGGAGTAGACAGGAGAGTAAAAACATAGAAGGCACTTTACAGGCTCTGGGCTTGATCCTTCATGTGTTTCAGTCAGTTGACTCAAGGCATTAACTTCAAGAAGTTATACATAAACCTAACTAAGTCCATGCTGTAGACAGGATCCACCCAGTATGTTCTCTATGCCCCAGTGCAGTGCAAATTATAGTAAACTAGCACATGGTTTGGGAAAGGGTATTAAGCATAAAGATTCTGCAAAGACAGTGTGGAGGTCATTTACATGTTATTCATTTTATCTCTCTAGTCATAACCTGAAATGGATAAGAAGTTCTGGTTCTCATAAAGAGATTTTTCAAAAAATGGCACACTTTGGGATTAATTATATTCAGTCTGTAGTCACTGACTTACCCATCGCAGCCCATTCAATTCTGGACCAGCTGTAGAAGAAAAAGCTTCTGTGTAGGTAGTGGATTTTCACTCTATTCCACTGTATGGACAAGCTTCAATCTTCCAGAAAGGACAGAGAGGGGTTAGTCTGGCCAGAGTAGAGTCCATTCCTTCCTCCAACAGCATTCAACTTGGAGAAGAAAATTTGCATCATTCAAATGCTTGAAGGAGGCCTAATGATCACAACCTAGAGACCTCACAAGTGCTGTCACACAGCAACCTACTCACCACAGTTTGGACACATTTAGGGGATCCAGAGTGTGCATGGGAGGGGGCAATGATGGATTTCAAGTCTGACCACAGGGCCAGTTGAGGCACTGACAGTTACACTTGACCTTCTAACAATCTGTGGTGTCCACATTCATCAGGGCCAGAGTTTTCTTAACACTTTGAAAACAGTAGGGACAGAAAATAATCTGAGTGGATCTATGTCCTTGGTCCTGGAAACAACACAGGCACCAGCAGCCATTTTCTGATGAATCCAGGTGAACCTGGATCACCTTAGCTGACTGTGGCCCTTGTAACAGGCCATGCACAAACTTCTCCATTCTTGTGAGGATTCTGAGTTTACAAGTGTATGAAGCTGTCCAGTGTAGGTAACACTAGATTAAAACACCCATTTGTGCTTTCATCACAGAAAAGGGGTCCTGCAACCTTATGGGGTGTGTCCTACTCTGCTGTGGACCAGGTTCAGGAGAGCAGTGGAGGAAGGTGTCTGGGACAGTGTGGGGGGACAGACACAGTGCAGGCTCAGTGTCACCATATGCACCCTCTTGACATGACCCAGGCCTGTTCAGAATTCTGTGTTTGATTAGTGAAATCCTATCATACCAACCTTCTCTTGGACACTCACACATACACTGAGGCAAGGACCTCTCTGAAGATCTCCAAATGAAGAACTCCTTATATAGTAGGAGGCCTTGCAAGTAGGGCCCCTCTTCTCATTAAAATTAGGCTATCCATGACCCTGCATCTCTGGGACAGGAGCTCAGCCTGGGTTTCCCAGGTGTTCCCAGTGCCTGGTCAGGACAGAATACAGACCACTCACCATGGATTTTGGGCTTAGCTGGGTTTTCCTTGTTGAAAATTAAAGAAGTAATTGATGGAGAATGAGATACACTGAATATGTGAGTGGATATGCCTGAGAGGGACAATGGACAGATAATAGTTTCTGACTGCAACATCTTATATTTAGTGATGTGCAGTGTGAGGTCCAGCTGGTGGAGTCTGGGGAGTCTTGATGTAGACTGGGGGGCCTCTCAGACTCTTCTGTACAACTTTTGGATTCCTATTGGGTGAATATGAAATGAACTGGTTTCACCAGGTGCCAGGGAAGTGGTTGGAGTGGGTCTCATACATTAATTGTAATAGTGGTAACACAATCTATGTGAAATCTGTGAAGGGCCAATTCACCATCTGCAGAGATAGTTCCAAGAACATGCTATACCTGCAAATGAACAGTATGAAAAAGGAAGACATGGCTGTGTATTACTGCATGGCACATACAGTGGGGGAAGTCACCCTGAGCCCAGGCACAAACTTTCCTGCTTGAGGGGATACAGTTATAAGAGTGGTCAGCCTCTGATCCAAAGGACCATCTTAGTAGCAGGAGCAGTTGAAGGTTTGAGTTTGTTTCCTGTGTGGTTTCTTCCTCTTGTAACAGTTTCCCTAAGGGAACTTCTCTGGATTACTGAATCTGTACTCATTCTGAAGCCTCTAAGTGGGAAATATGTGATGCCAAGAAATAAATTATTCTCATGTGGATGGACAAAAGACAGATAATTCTTTGACACTGCTGTGTCCACCTCCAGTAAACTATTAAGCTTCCTATGCCACATCAGCTGAATCTAATAGAGGCTCTCTGGACCCAACAGTGCATCCCAGCCCCACACTGCTCAGTGTCTACCCTGGTGATTAACAGGGCACATGCATGCTGGACAGTGGACACATTGGCCAATGGAACAGACACCAGAGGAGAAAGATCCTTGGTGATGACAATCACAGACATGACATCACATTCACAGCACCAAGTGTAGGTGCCACCACACACAGGCAGAGGAACTGAGGACAGCTTGGTGTGGATGTGCAGGCTGATGACAAAAATATACTCCAAAGGGCCATGAATTGTTATCATACACATATTTGAAACTCTGGGAGGAACAGGAAAGACTTCAGCAAGTCAGATGTGCTTTGATAGAACCAGAAAAGAAGAAAGACTCAGGACTTTTATTTATTCATATGGTTGTTGTGAGGAAATCTGCTACATGACTTGTGTGGTTTCAATCTTCCAATGATCAATAATGTGCAGATCCAGCCTAACTTACCAGATATTCCATGTGGAGCTAATGGAGAAGAGAATGGAAGAACCCCTCAGTTCTGAGCAGTCACAATAAAGTAAAAAACAAACAAAAAACTATGACTCCCTATTCCACATATAAACCACAACAACTGAGCATAAAGCAGATCAATATTATTAAGTGGGAACATTGGCCATGTCTATAGAAATTAAGAACATAATGATTGTGCAAATGATTATGGTGGTGGTGGTCATAAAAATGATGATAATGATGATGATTGATGATGATAGTGATGATGATGATGACATTGTACTAAGTAAGGCGTGCTGATGTAACAGCTTCCAAGAACTATAGGAATAGAAAATCCTGTTATCCCAAATATTTGCCAAACTTGAACAGTCACTGGGGTATTCGTAGGGTTTATTTATATCTGACTTGTAATAATTAAACACAAGAATGCTTTTGTTATATCAGTTGTTGCAGCATTTTGAAGGCACATATATCCAGAATAAGATATTCAAGCATTAAAGCCTAGAACTTGGTTCAAATGCTCTCTGTGTCTGTCAAACATGGTTCATAATGAGGAGCATGTCCTGTGGGGGCTTGTTTCTCAGTGGGAGGATTGATATTAGTATATACCTCAGGGACTTGCCAGAGAACACACACCCTCACACATGGATTAAGAAATGTACCCATCCACTCTCTCTGAGCATGGTTCCTTGTGTCTTTCATCTCCTCAGTAGTGGCGAACAGCTTTCAGCTATGAAATACTACGCCTCATGTACGCAAAAGAAAAGAGGCAAACTAGGTTAAATATGGGCCTGTCTGTGCCCAGAAAACATCACCACAGCCACACCCTACCAGATAGAGTTCCTGACAGCACAGCTCCTCAACATGGACTAGAGCTAGAGAGCCCTTTTCCTGGTAGCAGTGGCTACAGGTAAGGAAGTCGCCAGTCCATGGGTTGAGGAGCAGAGCAGGGAATTCAAGAGTTTTCCAACTACCCTTTATCTTTTCTCCAAAGGTGCTCATGCCCAGGTGCAGCTGGTGCAGTCTGGAGCTGAGGTAAGGAAGACTGGGGCTTTGGTGAAGATCTCCTGCAAGGCTTCTGGATACACCTTCACCAGCTATTACATGCACTGGGTGTGAAAGGCACCACAACAAGGTCTTGAGTGGATGGGGATGATTTACCCTAACAGTGGAGGCACATACTACAGACAGAAGTTCCAGGGCAGATTCAACATGACCAGAGATAAGTCCATGAGCACAGCCTACATGGAGCTTAGCAGCCTGAGAGCTGAACACATGGCCATGTATTACTGTACAAAAGACACAGTGAGGGGAAGTCAGCATGAGCCCAGACACAAACCTCAGGAGGAGCTACCTCCACCAGTTGGTGGTCACGACCCCTGAATTAAGAACTATCCAACTTGGACTCTCCAAGATGGCGACAGAGTAGAGAGCAGTGCTGATGGTGTTCTCAAGTACCAAAGCAGCTAGAGGACAGGATAAGGAGCGTGAGACGTCTTCAGGACAATAGGGATTGGAAAGGGCAGCATCTGGACACAGGGGAGCACAGCCCAGAGACAGAGGAGGCAAGCAGGACAGTAGGTGAGGCGTTCCCGACCAACCAGCCGGCCGGCAGGCCAAGGTCGACTCTGGGCAGGGGCGGCTCTGCCCAGAGGGGCGCCTTTGACTGGGGCCAGTTCCGGGCTCGCTGGTGACTGGAAGTCTCAACAGAGAAGTGCAGGCAGCGAGGGCAAACACTGTAGGGAACCTGGAATTGAACTCTTGCAGGGAAGGGACTGTGAGAAACTCACTCTGGCAACAGGGAGAGGAGGCTCCGTGCTGGGCTAGAGGCGGAGGAGAAGAGTCCTGCGGGAAGCCGGAGCGGGGGAACGGGAAGTGCACCAGCAGGGCGGCGAGAGGGCCAAAAAACGGAGCTGCTGGGCCACCGGGGAAACAGCAGCTAGAAGCCCCTGCGAGTGGGGAGGCCCAGCCCTGCGCAACCACACAGGCCCCCAGGCCCTGCGGGAAACTCCTAGCGGCAAGCCAGCGAGCCGGAACTATTGGCGGGGGTAACTGACCCGCCATTGCCGGACACAAAGGCCGCGCCGCCCACGCCAGGGAGGGGCTCATCACAGAGGCCAAGGACTCCGCGGAGAGCTGATTGGCTTGGAGGCATGGTGCTCGCCCCGGAAGGGCGGGGCAGTGTAAGTGGACTCCGGACAGTGTTGACTGACAGTCCAGGCCTCCTCCCGGAACTGCGGGGGTGGGGCCAGTCGCCACAGGGACCAGCAAAATTGCGGGCTGCCCTGCAGAAGTGCTGGGAGCGAGTCCTGGGCAGGAACCTCCGCCAGGAGTGGGAGGGGGCACCCTGCGGGCTCCAGAACATCGGCAGCCCTAAAACCCAGCCAGGCTGCTGAAGGCCCAGCCTACCTGGGGGCTGACACTCAGAATCAGCCCTACTGCGACAATCAGAGGCCCTGCCACGCGCCAAGACCGGCTAGAATATAGACTATAGACTGTAAAGTCCTGACCAAGAAAAAGAGGCAGCATCAGGAAAGGGATTGCTGCCAATCCCAAGCACCTGAATTATACCGAGAGCAATATGAACTATTAAGCCCCAACATATCCTTTGCAAAAGTTACTCCTCACACATTCTTAATCCCCCCTATACCTCAATTCACCTAAATACCCAAGACCCTCCCCTACTCTCGAATTAAAGTCTATTCACTCTGTGGCTATAACGCATTCCCAGTCCTCAATCTAAGTATTCCTCCCTTCCCCAGCCTTTCTAAACCCATTCTTTATTCTTTTCTTCCTTCCTCTTTCTTCTTCTTCTTTTTTTTTTTTTAATTTTTCTTTTCCTTTTCTTCCTGGTAAAGCCTACAGGTTCTGGCTCCACCTGGACCAATCAGAAATCATAGAGGGGGAACACACAGCTAAAACGTTTCTTTATTAATATTGATTTCTCTTTGTCTTGTGACTTTCACCCCCCATCCTTTTTTTTTTCTTCCTTTCTTTCTTTCTTTCTTCCTTTCTTTCTTTCTTTCTTTCTTTCTTTCTTCCTTCCTTCCTTTCTTTCTTTCTTTCTTTCTTTCTTTCTTTCTTTCTTTCTTTCTTTCTTTCTTTCTCCTTTCTTTTCTCCCTGATAAAACCCACTGGTCCTAGCTCCACTGGGACCAACAGAGACCATAAAGGGTGAACAGAAACCTAAACCTTTTCTTTATCAATATTGAGTTCTCTTTCTCTTGGCACTTTCTCCCTTTTTTTCCTTTTTTCTTTTCTTTTCTTTTCTTTTCTTTTCTTTTTTCTTTTTTTTTTCTTTTCTTCTGCTAAAAGCCCTCAGGTCCAGGCTCCATCTGGACCAGTCAGGGATTTTTAAGGGTGAACAGACATCTAAACCCTTTCTTCTTATTATTATTATCATTTTTATTTCTTTTTTCCTTTTGCAATTTTTTTGCTTTGTTTTTTGTTTTGTTTTTTTTATTTGTTTGTTTGGTTGGTTTGGTTTGGTATTTTGTTTTTGTTTTTGTTTGTGTATGTTTTTGTTTTTTGTTTTTTGTTTTTGTTTTTGTTTCTGCTAAAAGCCCACAGGCCCAGAATACAACCAGACAGCCCAAATAAAGGACACACCAAGAACAGCAAGTGGAGAAAATCTGGGAGATGGCAACATTGAACTCCACCAATATCCTATCACAGAAGGGTGCTCAACTAAGGCAAGGAAGCAAAGCAGGTTAACCCAAGGAAAGAATAAAAATAAATAAATAAAGAGCAAGCAAGAACAGACACCCAAAATGGGGAAAAAAAGAATCAGTCCATCACCAAAAGGAAAGGAAGAATCCCCAGAAAGAACACAAAATGAAACAGAGGCACCTGGAATATCAGATCAGGAATTCAAAAGAATGATGATAGAGAAGCTCAGTGAGCTCAGCCACATCAAAGAAAACTGTA
>PVIW01018163.1:0-12298 GCA_004026585.1 Noctilio leporinus | reverse complement strand
TACAACAACAATAAAAAAAAAATCAAAAAATAAAAATAAAAAAAAAAATAAACAACGGAGAGCAAAAACTCCTTCAAATTGTATACTGAAGAAATGTATATAGACTGTAGTATCTAGACCTAGTCCTGAAGAAAGCAGACTAAAGAAATAATGTTTAAATAGCATTTTACTCAAGTAAAACATACATTACGGACTCTTAGCAATCTTAGTTTACTCATTAGAAGCCTGAAGGGGTGATCTGACTCTGTAATAATCTGGGGTGCATTACTCTCGGAAAGGAGTAGTTTTTACCTCCTGTCTAGAATTAGATCTGCTCAGTCATTTGCTGTTATCGCAGATGATGAAAGGCTGATGGCATTCAGGCCAGCTCGTAAAAGTTGATACTCAGGTTATTTCCACTTTTTGGCCCCAAGGAAAGGAACACCTGGTAAACTGAGGCTGAAATTGTGCTTCAGAGAACCCGGGCTGGCCAGCATCTGTGACAGTGCGCTCCAGGCCAGAAAGCTGTTACTACTTTCCGTTTCATCCCCAGCAAGGATGTTCACCTGCTGGCCTACTAACTTTTCTGCAGAGTCATTTGTAAGACTCCAGGCAAACACACCAGGGGTATTATAATGATAATGGTATTCCAGTGTAAAAAGAGTACCAGAAGACAGATTGTTGAAACCAGTTAACTTCAAATGAGGAATGCTTAGGTGACATTTACCCAGTTACAGTGAAACACTCCAGGTTTACTTTTGCTTGAGCTTTGCACCCTGCTGCCTAACAAATTATTTTTAACCTTCTACTTGCCTTGTACCCGTGGCCTGCATTGCACAGCCCTTCACAGCCCGGATGCCTTCCGTTGTCCTCTGATCCCCTTTGAGTGATCTCCTACGTCTGTGTACTGCAACCCAAAACACTGAGTAGTGGGAGATGAGTTAAAAACAGTATACCTGATGAAAACTAAAATATAACCTCTGTAAAAGGAAAGACTTCGTACATTTCTGTAGCCTCACTGTCCAGCTGACACGCGGCAGCTGCTCAGTGTGTGCTGAGTGAATGAAATAATGCCTTAGTAACCTGTAATTAGCGTGAGAGCAGCAGCTCTGCTTTGAACTGGCTCCGCATTATTTCTGAGTGGATGTTTTCATAGATCCAGAAAGCCACCAGCTCCTTCCGAGGTGAACTAGAAGGGCGGAAAGGCACTATTTCACAGTACTTCACGGCCCTGCACTGCCCCGTGTGTGACGACCTGACCCAGCACGGCGTCTGCAGCAAGTGCCGCAGCCAGCCTCAGCACGTCGCAGTCGTGCTCAACCAGGAGGTTCGAGAGCTGGAGCGTCAACAAGAGCAGCTTCTAAAGGTACGGCCTTGTTCAACAGACCCAGAGTTCCAGTCAATCTGATTATCCAGGGACATGTAGTCAGCTCTTGAGGTATGAGATACAAAACTGGTGTGAAAAGTAGAAGAAGGATTCTGAGTTAATAAGCTTGAAATCTCAACGTATAACTGAACTATTTTAAATGGCTTAATTTGTGTTTTAATTTTTTTCTTTCTATGGACTAGTGTATTGCGTTTATTAAAACCTAGATCCTAGCCCTGGCTGGTGTAGCTCAGTGGATTGAGGGCCAGCCTGTGAACCAAAGGGTCACCAGTTCGATTCGCAGTCAGGGCTCATGCCTGGGTTGGGGGTGCATGAGAGGCAACCACACATTGATGTTTCTCTCCCTCTCTCCACTCTCTAAAAATAAGTAAATCAAATATTTTTTTAAAGAAACCTAGAACCCAATTTTTTTAATTTTTAAAAGGAAGAAAAGTACCAAGTGCTTTATCTACCAGGCTACTTAATATCTACATAAAAATCTGATTGTCCTAGAGAATGGCTAGTAAACTTGGAACATTTACCCTTTGAGAAGTCCAGATAGAAAATTAATATTAACATGATTAAGTCTCACTTTATGCCAGAGACTTTTCTAGCCCTCTGATAGATAAGGAAACTAACACCAAGGGTAAGTAACTTGCCCTATGTTACACTACTACTAAGTGGCCGAGCTGGGATATAGACATAAAATGCAGAGGTCTTTTTCAAGCAGGAATTCTAGCAGACATAAACAACAGAAAGCTCTTGAAATAAGTTGGAAAATAATATCTAAAGAAAAATTACCAGAGTATATTTTTAAAAAACAAAGTAGTATAAGTATTACTTAAAAGAATGATTATATCTTATACCATAGCTCGAGTCACATTTTTCAGTTTCAGGTATAGAGAACAGTGTGACAGGCAGTGCGATTTAATGGCGGATGAGACGTGCTGATAGTAAGGACATTGGTATTCTAATCTAGGCTTCATAATAGCGGCCATGTCCCCTGGCCTCAGCAAGATCAGCATACAGAGGCTGACCCCATGCTCCTTCAGGCATCCCCTCCAGGTCTAACACTGTCAAGGCTCCTACTCATTCCTAGGAGCGCATCTGCCTCAGGCCTGTCAACCGAACCACCAGAACACAAAGCCAGGCTCTTGTCCTCAGAGTAAAGAAGCTTTTGAACCAAGACAGAATCAATCCACAGACTCTTAACAGGAAAACCTAGCTGTCGCACAGGTGAACAGGGAGAGAAACCATCTCTGTGGAGCCTAGGCTTTTAAGAATTCAAATGATTATTATAAAAGATTGTAGACAGCTGTAGCAGATCTCAGAAAATTTTATCACCCTAAACACTTTGGTAAACATGAAAGAATGAAAATGAATGAATCAAGCATCTGACTGAAAACTTTTGAAAAAAATAAGAAAGCCAAAAGGTAGCAAAAAGAATCAACAAAGATTAAATAGATAATTTTTTTAATGTCTTTCTCCTTGTGACCTAAAAGGAAGCGTCCAGGTTGTGGTGGTTAAAGTTTTCAACGTAAGCTGAATTGAGCTCTGATGCTCAGTGCTGAATTGAGCTCTGATGCTCAGTGTTGAAATCACCAGTAGGATCTAGGAACGAAACATGGAGTTAAATTTAGCAAGGCAAGTAATTCCATCCACGCGTATCTGTCAGACAAGCACAGAGGATGCATAAATATTTCCCGGCGTGGCCCGGCACCTGAGCCGAGCTGCTGCAACACAGAGCTGCCCTCTGGAACAGATGTGATTCTCTTGGTCAGAGAGCTCGTTAGCGGGAGGCTTCATAGTGGAGCAGCATGCTGAGTTTCAGTCTATTTGCGGCGGTATCGTACTAGTTAGAAAAACCAGTGTGCTCAGAAAAAGTGCCTTTCACTTGACCGGAAGAGATTAGAGCAAAGAACAAAAAATGCAGTGCCCTAGGAGACATCTCTAAAATCAGGAGCTCTTTGCTAAAGATTAGGGAAGTAACTAGAGCAAACTTGATGTCTCTTAAAAGACAGCCTAGAATAGCAGTTATTTAGTTGTTTTGGGTTTTTTTTTTTTTAATCACTTGGACACACTATTCAAGTAAAAATTGGCCTGTATTTTCTTGACCCTTGGGGTTCTTACTGTTACCCTTTTTTAACTTTTGGATGCTTCTCACCTTTTAGAATCTTTTTCTTTTTTTCAACTATGTGTGACTTGAGACTATGTATTAAAGCCTGATCATTATGTAAGAAATACTTCTTTTTGTGTTAATTGCCTTATGGTTCATTATTTTCCTTCAGATCAGATCTTTTTCTATCAGAATCACCTGGAGCCCTAAGAAGTAAAGATTCTTGGGCGCTCTACTCAGTTCATTCTTCTGTTCACTGATCTGGGGTGGGGCTCGGGTATTAGTACGTATATTTTTAAGCTCAGGTATAGCCAGTGTTGAGAAGCACTAGTCCAGACTACTGCTTCAAATTCTTGTCCTTTGATTTTTCTCATACTGACATTTTTTTTCTTCTGATGGGTAACTTTATGATTGGCATATGAAAAATAAAATTGAGTAACTTGGAAAAAAGTGTTTATAGGTCATGTAAGAGACAATCTTTGAATGGTAATTGGGTAGTTTATTGTGTGGATCTTAATATAATAGGAATAATAGGATTCTACTGTGAATGAAAGTTGAACTCGTAAATGAAATGAATCCTTAGGGAATTTTGAGCCCTGTGTTTTGTGAAATAATATCCTTGAGAAATAAATGTCTCAACATAGAATAGCCTAGGCTTCAAAGAGATGAAAATTAATGAAATGTTCTATAATATATTATGTGTCAGATGTCTGCCAATAATTTGTGGTAGGTCAGAAAAGAGGGGTTATAAAAGTCAGCTGTTGACACATGGATGTCGGAATTTTCCTATTGTTTTACATATTCCTCTTCTACTTTCAGATATGCAGAAACTGTGCAGGATGCTTTGATCGACACATCCCGTGTGTTTCTCTGAACTGCCCAGTACTTTTCAAACTCTCCCGAGTAAATAGGGAATTATCCAAGGCACCATATCTCCGGCAATTACTAGACCAGTTTTAAATTCTCAATATCACAGAATTCCAGGTGCTATTTTTTTCAGTGTTTACCACTAAACTGTTGTGCATGGTGCTTTTTCAACCTTCATCAAGTCAAGTACGTTCATTGTCTGTCTATTACCTGAAAACTATGAAGACTTTTATGCTAACTGAATTAAAAATTGTATTTGTTGATCTCCGAATAGCTCACTTCTTACAATGTACAAATTCCTCATCCTTTTACCTTTTAACATTGTTTTATAATGCAGGTGTGGAATTTGCTCCAGTATGTGTAACATCTTGTAAATCCATTTGAGTAGATCATACTTCCCTGTGGAAGGAGCACTGAAAACCTCTTTCGAAAAACCATTCGTGTGTTTTCCTTGAACTGTCTGTATCAAGACGTGTTACTTAGAGATACCCATTCCTTTATAATTTTGACTGCGAAATATTTTGTAAATACACTTTTTTACTTTTCAAACAACTGAGTAAAATGTGCAATGAATTTTATACAAATGATTTTCAAGTTGTTTGGTATATTGCCTCTAGGTTTTGCTTGACTCAGAGTAGAGTTGTTATTCTGATCAAACTGTGCAAACAGTAGTACCATGTGTAGCATTTTGAAACATTATTTTCTAAAACCGCTGTCTTGCTTTAGCTATTAATGGGGCATTGTGAGGAACTGTGCAAAAACATTTTTGTTACAAACCTGTGGGCCTGTTGCAATACTTTAAAAATAAAAAATTTTATTCCATTTTTGCTTGTTTTGTATAGACATTTCTATTGCTTCTAAATATGCTTAAAATATTTTCTTTCTTTATGTACTGTACAGTTAATCTTATTTGCCATCACCTTGAACACAAAATGTGTATTTAGAATATTTGTATAACTGTAAAATGAAGAAGGAATTATGTGGTCAGTGCATTGTTTTTTAAACTGGAAATCATTTTGTTTTAAAAGTTAATAATGGAAACCATAATAAAATTGAATAAAATATGAAATATGGCAGCGTGATTTTTATCTTGCTGTAAATAGTATTATCTTCACTGCTTTATAAGCCTTCGTTGGTTACTTCCTACCTACCCTTTCCTGAATTTTATTTTATTCTTATTTTTAAAGATTTTATTTATTATTCTCAGAGAGAGAGAGAGAGAGAGAGAGAGAGAGAGAGAGACAGCAATGTATGGTTGCCTTTCACCTGCCTCCAGCTACGGACCTGGCTGGAGACCTGGCTTGCAATCTGGTTATGTGCCCTGGCTGGGGAATCGAACGAGAGACCTTTGGGTTTTCAGGCTGGTGCTTTATCCACTGTGCCACCAGCCAGGGCTCCTTTTTTGAATTTTAATGAAGTAAATTTAACTGGTTATATCCTAATTGGTGTTAAAATTTTCTTACCAAACTTGAGGATTAAAAAAACGGCAGCAAAAGTTGTCCAGGAAAAATTTAGTTCTTATTTTTTAAAAATACTTATTTTTAGAGAGAGGGGAAGAGAGGGAGAGAATCATCAATGTGTGGTTGCTTCTCAAGTGCCGCAATTGGGGACCCAGCCTGCAACCCAGGCAGTGCCTTGACTGGGAATTGAACCAATGACCCTTTGGTTCACAGGCCAGTGCTCAATCCACTGAGCCACACCAGCCAGGGCTACCTCTCATTTTTTCAAGTTCTAAGAAGCTATTTGTAAGTAGATCTTTTCAGTTCATTTTAATTTAGATATGTCATCTTGAAGCCAGGATTTTCCAGAGGATAAACAAAAATTACATTACTTTTTAAAAACTTAAATGCCTGTTTTTTCAATAGAAAAAATTCTTACTTTAACATAGAAAGCTCACCAAAAATAGGTGTTTCATTGCCAAATTCAATACTTCCAAATACTGGGAGGGTCAGTTTTCTGAAAATTACATGGTAAATAGGGAATCGAAGATCTACAAAATCATCTCTTTGCAAATATTTCTCCTAAGTCCCACAAAGATACCATAAATTTCCACTCCTGGGATCTTTTGTTTTTATTTAGGAGCCTGGGAGTAGTCCTCAGAATTAGGGTTGTCTTCCCCTTGGCGGTGGCCATTGGTAAAGTTTTCTGTTACTTTCCCTTTTCTAAGTTCTGTGCTGTCAGGTCTTCCACGTACATCATCTTTCTCACCCTTGTAACTGGACACAATAGTCTCAACAGAATAACCGTCCTTAACTTCTCTATAATTGGGCGCAACCAAACCAACAGACGGTTATCAACACAAGTGCCCAAAACAAGCTCAGTTCTTGGCACCGAGCATGTCTCTGGTCCCTTTTCTGCAGGGACTTGCCTCCCTCTAAGTCGGTCCTTACTCTGTGCACTAACTGCCTTTTAGTAGATTCATTTGCTATTTCACTGTCACCTGTGAACATATTGAAACTTGGACCTATTTTACAAAAAAAATATTTTGTAAGAAGCTTTCAGTATACTTTCATAATTATTTTTCCTCTTTTCAGTGAGCTGTTAATAAAGTTCTGGGGCCCTGGCTGGTGGCACAGTGGATAAAGCACCAGCCTGTGAACACACAACCAGGTTGCAAGCCAGCTCTCCAGCCAGGCCCGTGGCTGGAGGCAGGTGAAAGTCAACCATATGTTTATGTCTCTCCCTCTCTGCCTTTCTCCCTTCCCCCGTATCTAAAAATAATAAAATCTTTTTTAAAAAATAAAGTTTTGTCTTTGTACCCAGAATATACACAAACAACTTCATTTCCTGAATAATGCTGAAGAAATAATTTCATTAAACATTCTCTTAAGTTTGTTAAAACATCATTAACTCTCATTCTCCCCACTTCCCACCTGTGCCTTTCCCTGGATTTGAAGTATTAACAAAAGCTACTTGTAACTCGACCTCCTCTCCCCACCCTAGGGGTCCCAGCAGATAGCGGGAAACAGGCAGGTGCCAACCATGCAGCATGCAATTACATATGATCACTTCTCTGGCAGTGTCTGTGAAGATGACCCATATATTAGGAAAGCAGATAAGTATGTGAGCAGAGGGCAGTTACAAAGAATTCTTCAGGTTGCAAGCCAGGTTTCCAGCCAGGTCCATTGCTGGAGGCAGGTGAAAGGCAACCATACATTGATGTTTCTCTCCCTCTCTGCCTCTCTCCCTTCCCCCCTCTCTAAAAATAATAAATAATTTTTTTTTTAAAAAGAAGAAGATACATATGCTGCCATCAGGCATGTTGTCCTGGGACCTAAAATCCCCTGTTGTAGTTGTGTAATCTTAATCTTTCCATTGACTGTTTTTTATTTGTTTGGTTTTGATTCTAGAGAGGGAGAAAGGGAGGGAGAAAGAGAAAAATTGGTTGCCTCTTGCACACACCCTAACAGAGGACCAAACCCACAACCCAGGCATGTGCCCTGGCCAGGAATCAAACTCACAGCCTTTGTGTGTGCAGGATGACACCCAACCAACTGAGCCACACTGGCCAGAGCTGTTTTCATTTTCATAATAGCTGAACCAGCAGTATTTCTTTAGGGCCTGTCAAATAAGCTTTTAACTTGATTTCTCAATTTCAAAATAGTATGCAAGTATTTTAAGAAATACTCAATTTTATGAAATAAAGATTAACCTGGCTGTAAACAGCATTGTCGGGGCCTACTGTGAACAGAGGGAAGGAAGGAGGAAGGCAGGCCTGGGCCCGTAGCTGTTTTTAGGCTGCATATGTCCCAGCCTCTCTCGGCAAATCCAACTCATTTGAGAATCTGCCAAGTGCACTGTACTTGCTCTTATCCTGAAATATTCTCTCTCCCCCCTCTGATGCGATAGGACTTGTTACCTTAAACCATTTTTAGTTTTATAAAAGCAACTGAAGTCTGAAACCATTAATGCCCCCTGAATTCTGCTTAAAGGACAGCGTTACACAGGAAAGTAGTCATGGGTTAATTCTAGTATTTGAGACCTACGGAGGAAGTCACACATCACAGCATCGAACCTACTGCTTCTGTCTCATGGCAACACCCCCACTCAAAGTTCTGTTTTGTTATGTTGGCTCGTCCCAAAAGTGACTTAACAAAGCAAAATATTTTGTAAAGGAACTTCAGACTTGTAAAATCAGGTCTGTGTATATATTTGGGGAAAAAATAATATGACCAGAAAGATAGATGAAGGCATTTTTACATCAAAACACCATCGTACTGCCTCTGGGTCTTCCCCTGCCTTGCTACTGATGCCACCACAGGTGCTGCTTGTTGGAGGGACAGTCAGAGGTCGCCAGCAAGTACAGTGGGCCGGGACAGGGAGACCCCATGCCCTGGCTTCCTCAGGGGAATTCAACTCTGGAAAACTAACACATTTAGTCACAGATACTAAGTTTAATAATAGTTACAGTCTGAACACTGAAGATATCATCACCTACCCTGATTCCCAGATAGAGACTTTATGAATGAGAGTGAGGGTGAATACAAAATAGTTACACAAATGTAAAATATTAGTCACTCAAAAAATATTTACTGAGCAGCTAAGATGTGCCCTGCATTTTTTTTTCTCATCTAGAAATACCAAGATAACCCCTTTGCTCAAGTATGTCAGAGTCTATTGGGACAGACATAAAAGTAAATTGACATTAGTTTCAAGGTGACAAAGATATTTTTGCTATCTTGTCCTCTGTTGGATGAACACAAAAATAAGAAAGGGAAAGCAAATACTAATCATTCTTAAAGGACTCCAGAAAGGCTTGGGTACAGAAGATCCTGGGTGGGAACTGACTGCTTAAAAGGAGCAGTGAGTCTCCACAGGCCAGCCTGACTCCACGTATTAGCCGTACCCTGTCTCCTCCTCATGCACACAGTGAATTTAGGCTTCTACAGAGAAGGAACCACAGAGGCACTGACTGAGCTGGAGACCTAGGCCGTGCGGAGGGCAGCATGAAGAATGGAGGTTATGTGGAGTCTGCATCCTTGACAGTGAAGTGAGACCCTGTGCCCACCCCTGGCCAAGGCACAAAATGCCAAAAGCCAGGTCTACATTCCCACCTCACTGTGCACTTCTTTGACTCACAAAGGTTGATTCTTGGTGCCAATGTTTGATATGAATCTTTCTATGAAAGTACATATCATGAAGTCAGAAAGCATGTCTGATGTGTTTTCCGTTATATCCCAACACCAGCATAATGCCTTGCATGTGGGGTCACTCAGATGACTGGTAAATAACTGAATGAATTAGGGTTGTAAGTACCCTACGAGGTCTAGCAACCAGCACTGTCACTGAAACTAGAGCAGTTTTGTGGACAGGCAGTGTTGAAGCCACATTATAATGGACAAAAAGTAAATGGGGGAATTGAATGTCCCACTTTAGTCTAGAGGTCAGTTCACATGTGGGGATCTTCAATACAGAAGTAAGACAGTTCAGTAAAAAGAACTAAAGCTTTGGGGTCCTCAGTTTGAACAAACCCCAACTTGAACTCTAGCTCCTTTGGTGGGGGGATAGGCCTTCAAGGAAAAAGGGATTTAAGCCCATAGCCTCATCTATAAAAACACCTGCCTCATCTATAAAAATACCTGCATTAAAGAAAAGAAGGAAAGACCTATCTCACCCTGTTGCAGGTTCAATCCTTGGTCAAGGCACATGTGGGAGTCAACCAAGAATGCAAAATGGATGGAACAACAAATAATCTCTCTCTCTCATCCCCTTCCCTCCCCTCTCTCCTCTCCCTCCTTTCTCTCTAAAATCAATAAATTTTTAAAATGCCTTAACGAACCTAACTCAACACTTCAAGGAACTAGAGAAACAAAATTGGCAAGCTATTAGCCAGACTCACGGAGAAATAGAGAACTCAAATAAATCAGAAATGAAACGAGACATTACAATTGATACCAAAAAGGCTTGTAAGAAACTACTATGAACAATTATGTGGCAAAAATCTGAACAACCTAGAAGTGGAAAAGTTCCTAGACACATACAACCTATCAAGACTGAATCATGAAGAAACAGAAAATCTGAACAGACCAATATTACTAAAGAGCTGAAATCAGTAATCAAAACCTCCCAACCAACAAAAGTCCAGGACCAGATGGCTTCACTAAAGAATTCTACCAGAATTTACAGTAGTCCTCAAACTCTTCCCAAAAAAAGTAAATAAATAAAGAAGGAAGGAACAAACCCAAACATATTTTACAAGGCCAGCATTACCTTACAAGGAAACTACAAGAAAAAGAAAATTACAAAGCCCTGGCTGGTGGCACAGTGGAATGGCATCGGCCTGTGAACCCAAAGGTCATTGGTTCAATTCCCCAGCCAGGGCATATAACCAGGTTGCAAGCCAGGTCTCCATCCAGGTCCATAGCTAGAAACAGGTGAAAGGCGACCATACACTGATGTCTCTCTCCCTCTCTTTCTCCCTCCCTTCCCCTCTCTCTAAAAATAAATATTTTTTTTTAAAGAAAAGAAAATTATAGACATGCACTTTCTTTCCCTTCCACTGAAGACTGTTTCCTTGGCTGAGCTGAAACACCACACATGTCTCACCAGAGCAGAGCAGACTCGCACAGAGTGAAACACACCTGAGCACAGGGAGCAGACCCGCGCAGAGCAGAACAGACCATAGAGAGGCAGCACCAAGCTATCCAGTCGAGACTTGGCCTAGCCCAACTATATCACAATGGCTCTGTTTTGAACTGAATACAGTTTCCTTTCTTCTTCATGGCCAAAAAATAAAGGAAGGAAGGAAGGAAGGGAGGGAGGGAGGGAGGGAGGGAGGGAGGGAGGAGGGAGGAAGGAAGGAAGGAAGGAAGGAAGGAAAGAAAGAAAAAATCATAAGCCAATACTATGATGAATATAGATGTAAAAAATCTTAGTAAAATCTTAGCAAATTCACAATACATTAAAAGGATTATACACCATGATTAAGTGGGATTCAAGAATGATTCAACATTTGCAAATCAATGATATACCACATTAATAAAAGGGGGGATAAAAATGATATGATCACTTCAATAGATGCAGAAAGCATTTGTGAAATTTCAACATCCATTCATGATACAAATTCTCAATTTAGTGAGTATAGGGGAAAAGTTCAACATAAAATATGACAAGCCCACAGCTAACATCATACTCAAGGGGGAAAAAATGAAAATTCTTCCTCTAAGATCACTAAAGACTAGCTATTTTTTTTTTGTTTTGTTTTGTTTTGTTTTGTGTAAATTTTATTGTAGTATTACATCCATCCCCTTTTTGCTCCCCTCTGTCCCCCTCCCCACCCACCCATTCCCCCCAAAGTCAATCCCACCTGTTGTCCATGTCCATGGTTCCTTTATACTAGGTTCTTGTCTAAGCTGCTCCCCTTTCTGGCCTCTGCCTCCCCCCTACCCCTAACCCCTTCCCCCCTGACCACTGAAGGCCTATTCATTGTATTCATATATTTGGTTCTGTTTTGCTTATTAGTTTTGCTCATTATTGTCCCATAATGGGTGAGATCATATGATATTTGTCCTTCACTGACTGGCTTATTTCACTAAGCATAATACTCTCCAGTTCCATCCATGTTGTTGCAAAGGGTACAAGTTCCTTCTTTCTTTCTGCTATATAGAATTCCATTATGTAAATGTACCAAAGTTTTTTGATCCAATCATCCACCGATGGGCACTTAGGCTGTTTCCAGCACTTGGCTATTGTAAATAGTGCCACTATGAACATAGGTGTACACAGGTTCTTATGAATTGGTGTTGCAGGATTCTTTGGGTATAGTCCAAGTAGTGGAATTGCTGGATCAAGAGGCAGTTCCATTTTTAGTTTTTTAAGGAAACCCCACACTGTTTTCCACAGTGGCTGCACCAGCCTACATTCCCACCAACAGTGTATGAGGGTTCCCTTTGCCCCGCATCCTCGCCAACACTTGTTGTTTGTTGATTTGCTGATGATTGCCATTCTGACAGGTGTGAGGTGGTATCTTA
>PVIW01018162.1:0-12300 GCA_004026585.1 Noctilio leporinus | reverse complement strand
AACTTTGGTACATTTACACAATGGAATTCTATATGGCAGAAAGAAAGAAGGAACTTGTACCCTTTGCAACAACATGGATGGAACTGGAGAATATTATGCTTAGTGAAATAAGCCAGTCAGTGAAGGACAGATATCATATGTTCTCACCCATTACGGGACAATAATGAGCAAAACTAACAACAAGCAAAACAGAACCAAGTGTATGAATACAAGGAATAGGCCTGCAGTGGTCAGGAGGAAAGGGGGAAGGGGGGTAGGGGGGAGGCAGAGGCAAAGAAGGGGAGCAGCTTAGACAAGAACCTAGTATAAAGGAACCATGGACATGGACAACAGGTGGGATTGACTTTGGGGGGAAAGGGTGGGTTGGGAGGGGGACAGAGGGGAGAAAAAAAAAGGGATGGACGTAATACAACATCAATAAAATTAAAAGAAAAAAAAAAAAAGAAATTACTGCAAACAACTATATGCCAAGAAATTTGACAACCTGGGTAAAATGGACACATTTCTGGAAACATATAATTTTCCAAAAGTGAATCAAGAAGAAGCAGAAAGCTTGAATCATCACAATAGTCACAAATCAATAAGTGCAATACAACATATAAACAAAATGAAAGACTAAAATCACATTATCATAACAGATGCTGAAAAAGCATTTGATAAAGTAAAGCACCCATTTATGATAAAAATGCTCATCAAAGGTGGAGTACAGAGAGGGAGCATACCTCAACATAATAAAGGCCATATATGAGAAACCTACAAGCAACATCATACTCAATTGGCAAAAAATAAAGTCATTGTCTCTAAGATAAGTCACAAATCAAGGGTGTCCAACTCCACTTCTATTCAACATAGTATTGGAAGTTCTACCCAGAGGGATCAGACAAGAAAAAGAAATAAAGGGCATCCACATTGGAAAGGAGGAAGTAAAATTGTCATTATTTGCAGATGACATGATGGTGTACATAGAAAGCTCTAGTCTCCATCAAAGAAAACTACTCAACCTAATAGTAAATTTGGCAAAATAGTGGAATACGAAGTCAATATTCAGAAACCAAAGGTGTACCACCAATGAAATACCAGGGACAGAAACTAGGAAAAAATCCCCTTTACTATAGCAACAAGGAAAAAAAGGAAAAGTATCTAAGATTAAACTTAACAAAGTAGGTAAAGAACTGTACTCAGAAAACTATAGAGCACTGAAGAATGAAATTAAGGAAGATACAAATAATTAGATGCATATACTGTGTTCATGGAGTGGAAGAATTAACATCTTTAAAATGTTCATACTATTCAAAGCAATCTACAGATTCAATTCAATCCCTATTAAAATATCAATGACATCCTTCACAGGTAAAGAAAAAATATTTCAAAATTTTATATGGAACAATAAACAACCCTGAACAGCCTCAGCAATCTTGAGAAAGAAGAACAAAGTAGGAGGGATCACAATACCTGATATCGAACTATAGTACAAGACCACTGTAATCAAAATAATCTAGTATTGGCATAAAAGCAGACACATAGATCAATGGAATAGAATAGAGCCCAGAAATAAACGCAAGTCTCTATGGTCAATTAATATTTGACAAAGGAGACAGGAGCATGAAATGGAGTGAAAATAGCCTCTTCAATAAATGGTGTTAGGAGATCTGGTACATGCCCAAAAAATGAAACTAGACCACCAACTTACACCATACATCAGAATAAATTTAGGATGGATAAAGGACTTAAATATAAGTTGCAACACCATAAAGTCATAGAGTAAAACATAGGCATAAAATTTCAGGTACCCCATACAGCAATATTTTCACTGATATCTCCTAAGGCTAGGGATATATAGGAAAGTATAAATAATTGGGACTAAATCAAGTTAAAAAGCTTCTGCACAGCTAAAGAAAACATCAGCAAAATAAAAAGGGAACCAACTGTATGGGAAAACATATTTGCCAATGATACCTCAGAAAAGGGTTTGATCTCCAAATTATATAAAGAGCTCATACAGCTCTGGCTGGTGTGGCTCAGTGGATTGGCACTTGCCTGTGAACCCAAAGGTTGCTGGTTTGATTCCCAGACAAGGCACACATAACCAGGTTGCAAGCCAGGTGTCCAGCCAAGTCCTTGGCTGGAGGCAGGTGAAAGGCAACCATACATTAATGCTTCTCTCCCTTTCTTCCTCCCTTCCTGCCATTCTCTCTGAAAATAATGAATAAAATCTTAAAAAAAAAAAAAAAAAGAAAAGAAAAGAAAAAAGAAAAAGAAATCATACAACTCAACACCAGGAAGACAAAGAATCCAATTAATAAAAGGCAAAAGACCTAAATGGACACTTCTCCAAGGAGGACATACAGAGGATTCATAGACATATGAAAGGATGCTCAACATCACTAGCCATCAGAGAGATGCAAATTAAAATCACAATTGGGTTACACCTCACACAGGTCAGAATGGCCATCATTAATAAATCAAAAAACAAGTGTTGGTGAGGAGGCAGAAAAAAGGGAGCCCTAATGCATGGTTAATGGGAATGCAGATTGGTGCAGCCATTATGGAAAACAGTATGGAATTTCCTCAAAAACCTAAAAGTGGAACTGTCTTTTGATCCAGTAACCCCACTGCTGGAATTATAGCCTAAGAATCCTGAAACATTAATAGAAAAGAACCTATGCACCCCTATGTTCATAGCAGCACTATTTACCTATAGCCAAGTGCTAGAAACAGCCTAAGTGTCCATCAGTAAATGTGTGGATAAAAAAATTGGTACATTTATACAATGGAGTACTACATAGCAGAAAGAAAGAATTCCTACCATTTGTAACTGCATGGTTGGAACTGAAGAGTATTATGCTAAGTGAAACAAGCCAGGCAGCAAAACACAAATGTATGATCTCACCTATAAATGGAACCTAATAAACAAAACCAACAAAAGAGCAAAAATGAACCAGTGATGTAGACATAAGGAAAAACTGACAGTGACCAAAAGGGGGTGGGGATAATAGGAGAAAGAAGGGGAAGGATCTAATCATGAATAAGTATAAAGAACCCATGGACATAAACTATAGGCTAGGGACTGTGGTAGTGGGGGATGGACAGGGCTGGGGAGAGCAATGGGGGAAAATTGGGATAACTGTAATTGAACAACAATAAGATAAATTCAATGGAATATAAATTGTTAGATAAAAACATTAAAATTTAATAAACTCAAAATAAATTAAAAACACATGTGGATCAAAAAACTTTGGTACATTCACACAATGGAAAACTAAGCAGCAGAAAAGAAGGAACTCCTATCTTTTGCAATGGCATGAATGAAACTGGAGAATATTATGCTAAGTGAAATAAGCCAATTGGTGAAAGACAAATGCCATATGATCTCTCACTTATAAGAGGAATGTAATGAACAAAATAAACTAACAATGGAATAGAACCAGAGACATGGAAACATGGAACAGACTGACAGTGGCCAGAGGGGAGGCTGGAGGGGAATAATGGTGGAAAGAAGGGAAAGTAGCTAGTCAAAGAACATGTACGAATGACCCATGGACACGTGTGGGGATTGACTGTGGGAGCAGAAGAGGGGCTGGGCAGGGGAAGACAAAGGCAAAAACCTGGGACAACTCTAATAGAACAACATTTTTTAAAAAAACTAAAATGTAAGACTTGAAACCATGTAACTCCTAGAGGAAAACATAGGCAATAAAATCTCAAATATTTCTCTTAGCAATATTTTTTCTGATATTTCTCCTCAGGCAAGGGGGAAAAAAAGAAAAAAAAAAATAACCAAATGGGACTACATCAAAATAATATGTTTTTGTACAGTAAAAGAAACCATCAACAAATTAAAAAGACAACCTATTAAATGGGAAAATATATTTTCAAATGATAAATTTGATAGTGGGTCAATATCCAAAATTTATAAGAACTTAGACAATCCAACACTAAAAAAATTCCAATTTAAAAATGAGCAAACACCCTGAACAGACACTTCTCTATAAAGGACATATAGATGGCCAATAGATAGACATATGAATAGATGCTCAACATGACCAGTCATCAGAAAAATGCAAATTAAAACCACATGAGATATCACATGAGATATCACCTCACACAGGTCAGAATGATTATCATCAATGAATCAACAAACAACAAATGCTCTCAAGGGGAACCCTTTTGTAAAGTTGGTGGAAATGCAGATTAGTGTAGCCACCACCATGGAAAGCAATATGGAAATACATCAAATAAACATGGAACTACCTTTTCACCCAGAGATCCCACTTCTGAGAATATATCTGAAGAAACCCAAAACACTCATTTAAAAGCACCCCAATATTTATTGTACCATTATTTACAATTACCAAAATATTGAAGCAGCCCAAGTATTTCTGTAGATGACTAGATAAAGCAACTATGGGACATTTACACAATAGAATACTACTCAGCCATAAAAAGAAAATTTTAATCTTTGCCACAGCATGGATAAACCTGGAAAACATTTTGTTAAGTGGAGTAAGCCACTCAGAGAAAGACAAATACCATATGGTTTCATTCATATTGAATCTAATGAACAAACTGAACTAATAAGCAAAATAGAGACAGATTTATAGAGAGCAGACTGACAGCTATGGAGGAGCAGGTTAGACGGTAGAAGGATTGAGCAAAAGGAAAAAGGACTCATAAACATAGACAATGATGCAGTTATTGGCAGAGTTGGGGAAATATAAAGAGAAAGATGGTAATGAAAAAATACAGTAAAAAATATTTTAATTGTAAAAAGCTTCTGCACAGCTGAAGAAACTATCTGCAAGACAAATAGGGAATCTACTATATGGAAGAATATTTTCACCAAATAATACATCTGATACAGGTTTAATCTCCAAAATATACAGCAAAGTAATATAAATCAACATGAGGAAGATAAACATCCAAATTAGGAAATGGACAAAAGACCTAAATAGACACCTCTCCAAAGAGGATATACAGAGGGGGCCCACAGACACGTGAAAAAATGCTCAACATCACCAATCAGAAAAATGCAAATTAAAACCTCAATGAGATATTACCTCACACCTGTCAGAATGGTTACTATCAATAAATCAACAAACAATTGTTGGCAAGGATATGGAGAAAAGGGAACCCTAGTGCACTATTAGTGGGAATGCAGACAGGTACAGTCACTGTGGAAAATAATATAAAGTATCCTTAACAATGGAACTCCCTCTAGACCCAGTGATTTCAATTATAGGAATATACACTAAGGATACCAAAATACAAAAATTATATATGCACCCTTATATTTATAGCAGTGCTATTTACAATAGCCAAGATTTGGAAACAACCTAAGTGCCCATCAGTAGATAAGTAGATAAAGAGGCTGAGGTACATTTATACCATAGAATACTATGCACCAGTAAAAGAAGAAAGAAGAAGAAGAAGAAAAGAAAGAAAGAAAAAGGAAACTACATTTTATAACAGCATAGACAGATCTGGAGAAAATTACTCTAAGTGAATTAATCTAGTCAGTGAAAGAAAAATATCACATGATCTCACTTATATGTGAAATATAATGAACACTATAAACTAACAAACAAAATACTAACGGAAGGTTAGATACATGAAACAGACTGACAGCTTCAGGAAAGGCTGGGGGTGTGGAACAGAATGAAAGATGGTAAAAGGGATTACCCAAAGAACATTTATGCACAACCCATGGTACAGCAATATGGGGATTGATTTGGGTAGGGGAGTGAGAGAGGCTGGGTTGATGTAGGGAAAGAGAGAAAAGCAGAACCAACTGTAACAGCATAAACAAAAAAATAAAAATAAATAAAGAAAACTTATTCACAAAGAAAGCATACAGTATGATACTATATGCATCTCATCATCTACAATAAAAGACAGAAGAAAGTAGAATAAGTTGTGGATGTGGGCACCATTAAATTACTATTTAAAAAGTGAGCCCTGGATGGTGGCTCAGTGGATAAGGTGCCAGCCTGCAAACCCAAAGGTGGCTAGTTCGATTCCCAGCCAAGGCAGATAACCAAGTTGCAAGCCAGGTCTCCAACCATGTCCATGGCTGGAGGCAGGTGAAAGGCAACCATACATAGATGTCTCTCTCCCTCTCTGCCTCTCTCCCTTTCCATCTCTCTGGAAATCATAAATAAAATCTTTAAAAAAAAGTGAGAATAAAATAAAGACTTTTTAAATGTCAATTTAGAGAATATAGCATTCAGGGACTCTTACTAAAGAAATACTAAAGAACACATTTAAAAGGAAATGAATAAAGTAGAAAAAAGTGAATTATAAGAAATGTTGATTAAAAAAGCATTGATAATTAAACTGGCAAATAAATAAGTAAATCTAAACTGACATAAAAATAAAAAATTATTTAAGTTGGAAGAGTTCAAAAACAAAGCTTCAAATACTAATAAGCATTAGCATAGAAAATAGAAGACAAGGAGATAAAAGCTAAAATGTTCTGTTTCTTTAAGAGAAAGTAGAAATGTTAATAAACTTACACTTTTTCATATCAAAATGCTTATTTAAAAAATGGGTATTGCAGGCCCTGGCTGGTAGCACAGTGGGTAAGGCACCGGCCTGGGAACCCAAAGGTCACAGGTTCGATTCCCCAGCCAGGGCACATAACAAGGTTGCAAACCAGGTCTCCAGTCAGATCTGTGGCTGGAGTCAGGCGAAAGGCAACCATACATTGATGTCTCTCTCCCTCTCTGCCTCTCTCCGTTCCCCTCTTTCTAGAAATAATGAAATAAAATCTTAAAAAAAAAAAAAAATGGGTATTGCAGAACCAAAATTTCTGGGATCTGAAGCTTTCTAAATCATAAGAAGGTGAGAGGATGAAACAAAATAAGGTTATCAAGTTAATAAAATAAAAAAATAATCCAAGAAAAAATATTGAAAATAAAAAACATAACATAGTTGAAAATACCCAAATATACAAGTACTTAAAATTTCGAAAATTACTAAATTCAACTTGAGAAGTTAGAGAATTTTTTTTTAAATTAAGAATAAATCTCCCCAAAATAGAAAGAAAATAAAACTATAATTTTTAATTAACTAGAAAGCAGAAATAATAGAGAATCAAGAACCCCTTGCCCTGGCCCATGTGGAACAGTTGGTTGGTGCACTATCCCATAACCTGAGGGTCTCGTGTTCAATTCCTGGACAGAGGTTTTGCAGTTTGCAGTTTTGATCCCCAGTCAAAGTGCATGCAAGAGGCCACAAATCCAGGTTTCTCTCTCACTTCAGTGTTTCCCTTCCTCTCTCTTCCTTCCTCTCCCCCTTCCTCTCTTTCTAGAAGAAATGGAAAAAAAAAAAAAAAAATCCTCAGATGAGGAGCAAAAGAAAAGTAAAGAAGAGAGGAAAGAAGGAAGGGAGGAAGGAAGAAGGAAAGGAAACCTTGAGGTACCTCCTATGTTATGAGATGCCAAACCTTAAGAATAATTTATTAAGTTTGAAATCTAAACAACTTACTCCCTTTAAGCATATAAATTTTCAAGTTCTTTGAGTCAACCTACCACAAATTGAGTTATCATTTCAGATCTCAAACTGGTCCAAATTTGTGAGGGTTATATTTTATCTTCTGATATCAGGAACCCTGGCTCAAAGCAGGCACTGCTAAGATTGGGGAGTAAGAATGTGGAAATCACAAATTGTGTACAGTGTACACAATTTGCTGCAAGGCTGTGTTTCACATGTACGCAGAACAGAGCCCTGGCCGCTAAACAATTCTTGATTAGAAAGAGCAGACTGGCTAATTCATACTTCTTTTATTTGTCCTTCATTTTATTTTCTCTTTATCACTTTCTGTCTTGCCTTTAATTAGATGGAAATGGATAGATACATACAATACAAAACTCAGTTTGGTTCTAAAGACCTCTAAAATGACCAAAGCTATGCCTTCAAACTGCACCATATCTAAAGTGTCCCCAAAGGTCAACAGCCCCCAACCCTGAATTTCACATGGAGGCCATCCTTGGGAAAGGAATTCTATGTCACTGCCTCCTCACCCAGAGGAAAAGGACCTCTGCATAGACCACAAGGCAGGAGCTGTACACAGCACATTAAGAAAATTCTCTAAAATACAAACCACAAAGTATCATTTATCATCAGGGGAAAAAAAAGTGAAGGAAAGAAAGAGATAAGGAAAAAAACAAACCTTCCTCCCTAAGTCTGAAAATGTCAGTTGGAACTGACAAGGAGTCGTCTAATACATAGATAATGCAGAGCAAGAAATTTCCTGTCAGGACAGGGACAGCCTCTGGGCTGAACAGGGCAACCAGTTCAGCTCACCTCCCTGGCCTTGCTGCTCCACAAGTGAATGTGGCCTGAAATAAAGGTATAAATTATCAGTACAGCACATGGGGACTTAGCCTTCCAATGCCCCTCTATTAACCTTACACCCTCCTCTGCCTACAATCACCATGTGGAAAAAGATCCCGCTTGTGGCCTGGCAGAAGGAAAAGAAAATGTTTCACTTACTTTTGAGTTAAAAAGGAAAAAAATCATCCTAACTGCGGCATATAAAAGACATAACAATTTGGGATTTGGTTGTTTCCTATGGAAGGTGCATGATTTTTTTCACTGCTCCTCTATTTTTCCTTTTAAAAAAATAATTGTTGAGTTTTCCAACATTGTGGCCTTAGGAGGTAATTTACTAAATAGGACAAAATTAGCTGATTTTTGGACCATTTAAAAGAACATTTCTTTTGCAAGCATATAAAATGTATTAAAGCAATCTTCGAAGTCTTTACCCCTGCTTGAGATTTTAATTTACCCTGAGCTAATAAATTATCCCTCTTCTCAGAAGCTATTGAAAATTTTCAGTTAAATCCTTTTTTAATTTTAATGTGTTCAATTGAATCCGGAGCAATTTAGACACACACTCACAGCTAGGGGTGGTCAGTTCACCAAGGCAAGACTGAAAAGGGGTCAGATTAACTGAACTCCTCTGCCCCATGGGATCACTAAGGTGGTATTCACGAATGTGGCTTGCCCCCACACATACAGGTCTGATTGTTGGATAATTACTTTCCCACAACAGCATTTAACAAATGCCCGTTTGAAGGCCAAGACCATTTTCTCTACAGCTGGAGGAAGCTGCAGTGAAGACAGGAGGAGGTGGCAGCAGCGAGGGAGGGGGCGGAACAGGAAGCCCAGTGCCTGGGTGGCTCAATTCTGAGAGGGATGTTGGTCCTGTGGGCCTGTGTCACCTTGGTTGTAGGGTTTGGTGAAGCACAAAGGCTCACTTCATCTCAGGCAGGGCTCTGCGTTCCCTCTGTACACTTATCAGGAATATTTTTCCGACTATCAATTATTATATTTGAACGTACATCCTGGCTCTGGGGAGCCCTTAGCAAGCTGTAACAAAAATCAATTCAGTTTTACAACTTTTACCTTGGCAGAGCTCTGGCTCTTTATCTACGTTACCTCGTAATTTAAAGATGCCATATTTCTTCCACTGGCACAGAAATATTCCTAAGTATGACATGTCCTTGATAATAATCATAATTTTTTAAAGGTTGCACTAGTTAGTATGGGTAGGGTTAACTCTCTTGGAGTAGTTCCACCTTGTCAATAATTATCATTACAGCGGTGGTTAGCAATACTGATTGCTTTGCCTTCCTTTGCTTCTCATTTCCATGCTGTTCTATGTGACGGTGGCCAAGAATGCTACTTTGATTTGATCAAGTAGAAGAACCTATTGCATTTTTTAAATCATACATTTGGAGTAGATTTTGTGTCCCACTTGGAAAAACTGGCAGCTTGTATTGGAAGGCGAATGCCCAGCCCTCTAGAATTTGCCTGGCCTCTTTACACAGCGGGGGGTGGGGCTGAGTACAGCCTATGAGCTGACTGCCCTGGGAGCAGATTAAGCAACAGGCCAGGCAGCCGCCACCATGAGAAAGGGTAGGTGGCTAAAACAATTGGCATATTCTAGGTTGTAGAGCATCTGTGTAGAAATAGGAATAAAAGAGAAAGGTTTACCAGAGAGCTGAATTTTGAAAAGACTTTTTAATGTGGGTGTGTTTTAGAAGCCACAGCATCTCAATATTTTTAGATGAACTAGTGATCATATAGATATGATTTTCAGACCCCTTAGCAAAAAACTGAATGTTTTCCCCAAGATTGTTTTTTGTAAGGTTAATCTAGTTTTATTAAATAATAAAAGGGAATGGTTACATTTTTAAAAGATCCATTAAAATGTGCATAAAGGAGCTCATTAACTCCTGTAAATATAATACTCTTTAACTCTATTCTTCAATACTGTTTACATTCAATAGAAACAAATTCATTGACACAGAGAATAAGACTGATAGGTTGCTGGAGGGGAAAGGGGAGAAGGGAGGGATATGGGTGAAAAAGGTAAAGGAATTGAGGAGTACAAATTGGTACTTAAAAAATAGTCATGAGGATATAAGTACAGTATAGGGAATATAGTCAATAATATTGTAATAACTATGTATGAATCCAGTTGTATACTTGACATTTTGGAAGGACCACCTTATAATGTCTGACCATCTGACCACTGTACTGTACATCCCCTAAGGTTGTTAAGGCAAGGATGTCTGACCCATCACTGTTCTTCAACATTGCACTGAGGGTCTGGCAGGCACAATAAGGCAAGAACAAAAACTGCATGTAGATCAGAGAGGGAGAGGAGAGGAAAAGAGAGAGAAGAAGAAGAAAGAAAGATCTGTTTCTGTTTGCAGATAACATAATGGATTACATAAAATATCTGATAAGATGTACAAAAACATTTTTAAAACTAATAAATGGGTTCAGTAGAGCCATAAGTTGCATGTATACTGGTCTTTTGTACTGATCTTTGTGCTTTGTTTCTATTTGTTTTTTGAGGCATCCATTCATTTATTTGAATACATTTTTTTTTATTGAATTTATTGAGATGACAATAGTTAATTACATTATGTAAGTTTCATGTATACATTGATCTTAAAGACACAATATTATAAATAATTAAGAACTTTTATTATTTTCTAATGTATTATTTAAAGCTATACATTTTCCTCTTTTCACTGTTTTAGCTGTTTTCAATAAATCTTTACAGGTTTTAATTTTATTTTATTCCAATTCAATGGATTTTTTAGTTTCCTTTGAGACTTTCTCATTGACTCAAGAATTTGACATATGCTGTTTATTTTTCAGATATTTATTTTCTGTTACTAATTTCTAGTTTGACTTTCTTGTGGATAGAAAACATACACCTTAATATTTTAGTTATTTTAAATTTTTAAGGTTTGCTTTATGGTCCAGTATACAGTCTATCTTATAAATGTGTCATGGGCATTTGAAATATATATAGACATGGAAACAACCAGAATGTCTTAAGTACATGATTGAAAGAGGAATATGTGGTACATATATACTATGGAATACTCTTCAGTCATAAGATGAAATATTGCCATTATGGCAACATGGATGGAGCATGAGAATATCATGTTAAGCAAAATAAGTCAGACTGAAAAATTTAAGAACCATGATTTCTCTAGCATGTGGAATATAAAATTAAAGCAACAAATGAATAAATAAATAAAGCAAACACAAAAACTCATAGACACAGAGAATAATATAGTGGTTACCAGAAGTAAGGGGACTGGGAAAAATAGGAAAGGATGAGGGGATTAAATATATGGTGACATAAGAGGATTTGACTGTAGTTGGTGGGAACACAATGCAATGTACTGATCATGTATCATAAAAATATATGCTTAAAACCTATATAATCTTAATGCCACCCCAATAAATTTAATTTATAAAAGCCAGGCCCCTTTCATTTCCACCTATTCACTCATATACAAAAGGGTAAGAAAATATAAATATTTTGCTATTGTTATACAGAGTATTGTATAAATGTCTATTGGATACATTTTTTTTTCATTTTTAATTTTTTTAAAAATTTTATTGTTGTTGTATTACATCCATCCCATTTTTGCTCCCCTCTGTCCCCCCACCCACCCACCCATTCCCCCCAAAGTCAATCCCACCTGTTGTCCATGTCCATGGTTCCTTTATACTAGGTTCTTGTCTAAGCTGCTCCCCTTCTTTGCCTCTACCTCTCCCTCCCCACTACCCCGTTCCCCTGACCACTGAAGGCCTGTTCCTTGTATTCATATACTTGGTTCTGTTTTGCTTGTTGTTAGTTTTGCTCATTATTGTCCCGTAATGGGTGAGATCATATGATATTTGTCCTTCACTGACTGGCTTATTTCACTAAGCATAATACTCTCCAGTTCCATCCATGTTGTTGCAAAGGGTACAAGTTCCTTC
>PVIW01018161.1:0-12294 GCA_004026585.1 Noctilio leporinus | reverse complement strand
TGGCCAAACCTTGGTCTCCGGGAGGTGCGGCCCCGCGGGTCAGGTTCCTCTGCAGGTGCGCCCCCTGCTCCGTCTGGAAGGAGCTCTCAAAAGGCGAGGCCCTGCGGTGCTCGCTAAAGTGGGAGGGTGCAGGTCTGAGGTCAGTCATGTTGAGAGGAGGCCCACCTTCCCTTTCCCTTGTCAGACACCGTACTCACGAGAAGAAGCCACATGTCTGCAAGAGGCAGCAGTGCTCATGCTCCTCCATTTGGTCCGTGATGCCACGGCTGTGGCAGCAGCCACGGGGACCTACAGGTTTTCTGAGGCTAAGCTGCGTCCCCCACGGGGCTCTACTCTCAAGCCTGGTGGTGCAGTCGCAGGGGCAGCCGGTTGCAGAAAGCATGTTGTCGAGATCCTGGGTTCTAGGCCCCGGAACATAGGTCAGGATGGCCAGCCGAGCCCCTCCCTGCCCGCAACCACGCTTCCTCGGATCCGGGCAGATCCCTGTCTGAAGGGGCTGGGTTCCTTTCCCTGCAGCTCACCGCTGAACTCAGACTGCACCCTCCCTCCTTGCTCACGGCGCCTCCTTCCCAGGAACCCCTGGCTGGGGTCCTGTGTTCTTCCGGCCCTATGACTGTCCTCCCTGCTCCTTTTCACTCCACACACAGCCCGTTTTCAGGCGCGCATGCACTCTCGTGCCCCTTCAACAATCACTTCTCGCCCTCCTCGTGCGCCATCCTGCACCCTGCCAAACCCAACGACCGTCCTTCCCCGCACCCGCTTCCACAATGGTCTTCCTGACGTCCCGCGCCCTTTCACTTCCCACTTGGGAACCTGTGCCCCGGGCGCTCCCCTCTACCTCCCGTCCGCTGAGCGCGCCACCTTCCGTCCTTAAACTCGCACCCCCTTCTGATCTTTCCCCCGCAGCCCACCGTCGTCGTAGCGACTTCCTTGCTCGGCCTTGCGCTCCATGGAACCATCCTACCCTTCAGGAGCCCGAGGCCCCTTTCAGGGATGGTTTCATCCCTCGCCCCGATTACGCGTGGCGCAGGCAGTTGCCGAGCGCCCATCAAGCACCAGGCCCTGATCCAGTCCGCAGCCCCCGCCTCGCCGCACGGACTGGCGCCTAGCCCCCCGCCCCTCTCGCCACTGTCACGGAGCCCCGCGTGTCCCCTCCACTGTTTCCCAACCGCCTTCCGTGCTCCTCGCCCAGCTTCAAAAGTTGCGCAGGATGAGGTCCCTCTCCCTCTCTGCCTCTCCCCTTTGCCCTCTCTCTAAAAATAAGAAAATATTTAAAAAAACGTTGCGAGGGGCACACCTTTGCCCCCGCCCCGTCGCACAGACCCCGCGTGCGCCACCACCTGTCACGCTGCCCAATACTTGGCTGCCGCCTTCCCCTCAGAGTCGCGGGCAGCGCCCGGAGCCTCGCCCCCGGGGCCCGACGCCAGGGCAACCGGGCCACCCGCAGGGTCGCCCCCTGCGTGGGCATCAGGCGCGGGGGGAGGTGCCCTGCGGAGGTGGGGACACTAGAAGGGCTCGGGGATGCAGAGCAGGAGGGAGGCAGGAAAGAAGCGGCGCGGGGCGCCAGGGGCCCTCGGCCTGCCAGCAGCCTGCGGTTACCTCAGCCGCCAGCAGGCAGGTCCTGCGATGGGCTGGGACCAGAGGCCGAGGGCAGGCGCCACCGCTCTGGAGCTCGCTTTCCCGCCCTTCCCCAAAGCCAATGAGCTGTCAGCTCCGCCTTCCGTGCGCGGCCGCGGCCGGCGACCTATGAGCTGCAGGCTTCTCGACGCTCACCCACCCCCGTCCAGCCCTCGGCTCCTCCCTGCCTCTCCTCAGCCTCGCGGTCCTAGGCCCGCCAGTAACCCGGGACGCCACGTGGAGCTTCGTGCGCCCCCGGCCGCGTGCCCCTGCCCCGCCTCTCTGGATGGCAAGGAGCGCGTGTGCATCGCATCGTTTCTAACTCGCGCACTTGGGCTTCCGCCGCTTCCTCTTACGGAGCTCAGCCCGCGTGCTGGCGGGCCAATCCGTATGATGCCCGAGTCGGGGATCCTAGCTGGGGGCGGGGCGCTTTGGCACAGCCCCCCTCACCCCCCGCCCGGGGTCGGGGTGGGGCGTTTGGCCGCGCCTGCGCCATTTTGCTCCGTATTTGCGTCTGTTTCGGAGCCACCCCTTCTGTTGCCTACGTTGCTATTCTTGTGCCCCTGCCACGCTGTCTTCATTTTCTCTCTCGGTAAGTAAGACATGTGGCTCGCTGGTGGCACAAGTCTCCACGTGTTAGGCATTATCCCCGCGCATAGCTTCACCCTTGTTTGCATTCGGCCCTTCCATCTAAGCCTTAGGATGAGCAGGCCAGGTCCCCGAAACACTCATTTGCAGCACATTTGGAGCCTACTTTCAATGAATTGATGGGTCAGTTAAGGGGGGAGTGACCCTTTTTACGTTAGCCAGCCTTCCCAGGCACCAGCTTGGGCTGTCTCTCCACTTAGGCAGGTCGACTTCAACAGTTTAATCTTTCGGTTTAATATTTAGTTTTACCGTTTGTACATTCAGACCTCGTATGGCCTTTACTGTGTTTATCTTACCACGGCCTGCAGTACTGGTGCTCTTGTCCATGATGTCTGCTTAAAAATGACATTTTTCCCATTTGTATCTAATGGATAGAAATCCTTTTCACTCTTGAAAAAGCGAGTGGGTCTTCAAGTCAGCTACTGTGCTAAACTCAGTTCTATTGAATGATTTGCCTGTAGGCGTTCAATGGTTTTCTGAGAATCTGTGACTAACAGAAGCATAATAATCAACTCACAGGTTTCTTACTGTGCTAGCTAGGACATCCACTACAAGGTAGAACAGAGATGGTGAAAGTGGGCATCTTTGTGTTGTTCCTATTCTTAGCTAGACAGCTGACAACATTTCCATGTTACAATGAGTTTGCTGAGTTTCCTTGTCTCCCTTCCTTCCTTCCTTTCCTTCCTTCCTCCCTCCCTCCCTCCCTTCCTTCCTGCATCCCTCCCTCGCTTGCTCTCTTTTTTCTTTCTCTCTTTCACTTGATCAGATTAAGAAGGTTCCCTTGTATTCCTAGTTTAACACAAGTATTAGGTATCATATCCGCCCCCCCTTATTTCCTTGGCCTCCATTGAAATGATCAAGGCTCTATTCCTTTCATGTTAAATACAGGGAGTGTTTTTTATAGATTATTTTTCTCAAAATGGTTACTGAGGTCCATCATATACTCAAAGAGGAACAACCATCATAAATGTGTATCTTAACAATTTTCAAAAATTATACCCACACCCTCAATTAGCACGTGCAGCAAGCAGCAGCCTACATTAGTGACGCCCAAACCTCTCTGGTGCCTCCTTCTGCCTAGAATGTTTCTAATGTTAAGCTTGCTCTGCTCTCCTCGGGTAAATGTCATTTGGTGATGGCGCATCTTTTTAATCTGCTGTTGGGTTCAGTTTGCTCAAGGTTTGCTTAAGAGTTTTCATCCTCTAGTGAGAGCTCAATGGACTTGATGTCTCTCTTGTACTATCTTTGCAGGTTCAGGGGCAACGTTTTCTTGTCTCATAGGCTGAGCTGGGGCATAGAGTCTCTTTTCTAGCCTCTGGACACTTTTCTGTAAGATTAAGATGACCTGTCTTGAAATTTTATTGGAACTTGCCTGCTAAGCAGCTGGATGCCAGTTGTCTTTCTTTTTCTTTCCTTTTTTCCCCCTTATGTTTTCTTTTCTTTCTTTTTTTTCTGTCTTTCTCCTTCCTCCCTCCCTCCTTTCCTCCCTCCCTCCCTCCCTCCCTTCCTTTCTTCCTTTGTCTCCCTTCCTTTTCCTTCCTCCCTCCCTTCCTTGCTTTTTAAATTTGACTCTGTATATTAACAAGCAAATACAACTAGACTTGGTATACAAAATTACAAATCATATCCAGGTTCACTTCAGTAGAGCAGTGTTCCTGGGACATTAGCTTGCATCAGAATCACCCAAAGGGCTTGTGAAAAGACAGATTGCTTACCTCCACATCTTTAAGTCTCAGGATTTAAAATCTGCGATGGGACCAGAGTTGGCTTTTCTGACAGGTTCCCTGGTGCTGCTGGTGGGAGACTTCACTTGGAGAACCACTGTCCAAGAGAGAATAGCAAAGGAAACGCCCGTTATCAACCGCCCCAAATGCAACCATTAACAACTGCTAGCCAGTTTCATTACACATGTTTTCTCATCGCCCCTTCTTCCAGGTGACTTTTTAAATGTTATTCATTATTGTTGTATTACAATAGTTTCCTTGCCCCCCTCCCATCGCTCTCCCCTGCCCCGCCCTCCCTGTCCCCTCTCCCGCAGTCAGACCCATCTCATTGTCCCTGTCCATGGGACCTGCACCCTAGCTCCTCCACCAAACCCTTCCCCCACTCTCCTCCCTCTCCCTTTCCGCCTAGTCCCTGTCATTCTGCTCCTTTTGCTCCCCATGTCTCTGGTTCCGTTCCGCTCATCTGTGTTTTGTGCGTTAGTCTCCTGGATTAAGTGAGATCATCGCATGGTATTTGTCTTTTGCTGCCTGGCTTATGTCACTAAGCGTGATACTCTGCAGTTCCATCCATGCTGTTGCAAATGGGAGCAGTTCCCTCTTTCTCTCTGCTGCGTAGCAGTCCATCGTGTAAACGCACCACTGGTTTTCGATGCGTTCATCCACTGACGGGCACTGAGGCTGTTTCCAGCACTTGGTTATTGTCAGTAGCGCTGCTATGAACATAGGGATGCATAGGTGCTTCTGAACTGGTGTTTCAGGATTCTTCGGGGATAATCCTAGCAGTGGAATCTCTGGGTCATAAGGCAGTTCCAGTTCTAGTTGTTTGAGGAAATTCCATACTGTTTCCCATAGTGGCTGCACCAGTCTGCATCCCCACCAGCAGTGCACTAGGGTTCCCTTCTCTCCACATCCTCGCCAGCACTCGTTGTTGGTTGGTTTGCTAATGACGGCCATTCTGATGGGTGTGAGGGGGTATCTCATTGTGGTTTTAAGTGGCATCTCTCTGGCGGCTAGTTGATGTTGAGCCTTCTTTCATATGCCTATGGGCTCTTTGTATGTCCTCCTGGGAGAAGAACCTGTTCAGGTCCTTTGCCCATTTTTTAATTGGGTTGTCTGTCTCCCTGGTGTTGAGTCGTATACGTTCTTTTTTCCTTTTCTTTTCTTTCTTGTTTTAAATGTCATTGTTGTTGTATTACATCCATCCCCTTTGTGCTCCCCTCTGTCCCCATATAAATTCTTTATATATTTTGGAGAGCAAATCCTTGTCTCTCTTGCTTCCTCTTTTCATAGCAGTCCCTTGCCCATCTCTTGCACAATGCTGGTTTGGTGCAGATGCATTCTTTGAGCTTTCTTTTTGTCTTGGAAACTCCTTATTTCGCCTTCCAGTTTTGAATGAGAGCCTCGCTGGGTAGGGTAGGCTTGCTTGGAGGCCTTTGCTTTTCGTTGCGTGGAATATTTGTTGCCATTCTCTTCTGGCTTGTAGTGTTTCTGTTGAGAAATCAGCTGATAGTCTTCTTGAAGCTCCCTTGTATGATATTAGCTGTTTCTCTCTTGCTGCCTTTAGGAGTCTCTCTTTATCTTGGAATATTGCTGTTTTAATTACAATGTGTCCTGGTGTGGGCCTGTTTGGGCCATCTTCGTTGGGACCCTCTGTGCTTCCTGGACGTGAGTAGTCTATTCTCTCACCAAGTTCGGCAAGTTTCCTGTCATTACTTTTGCAAACATGGTTTCTACTCCTTGCTCCTCTTCCTGTCTTTCTCGTACCCCTGTGATACGGATATTTTTATGTTTCACGTTGTCCTGCAGCTCTCTTAACACCTCTTTGTTCTTTTTCAGTCTTTTTTCACTTTGTTGCCATGTCTGTGTATTTTTCTTTTTTCCATGCTGTCCTCCAGTTTGCTGATCTGGTCCTCTGCTTCCTCTAACCTGCTTTTGGTTCCTTCTATCGTGTTCTTCAGGTCAGAAATTGTGGTCTTCATTTCCTCCTTGTTCTTACTGATGGTTTCTATGTCCTTTTGAATGCTGGTATAATTTTCAGTAAGTTCCTTGCAGTTTCCCTGGAGTTCTTTGGCGTTCCCCTGGCGTTCTTTGTCATTTTCTTTGAGCTCGCTGAGCTCGTTCAGCTTTCCTATAACTAGCACTTTGAATTCCATGTCTGACAGTTTGCTTGCCTCTATTTCACTTAGCAGTCTTTCTGGGGATTCCTCCCTTCCCTTTGGTGATGGACTGTTTCTTTTTCTCCCCATTTTAGGTGTCTCTTCTCGCTTGTTTTGGTTTCTTAGGTGAATCTGTTATGACTCCCTGCCTTTGAGGAGTGCCCTTGTGTGGTAGGAGGCCTATGGGATCCAGTGGTGCAGCCTCTTAGATTTCCTCAATGTGCTGCTCTTGGGATGCCCTTTACGTCATTAATTCGGGCTATCTGGTTGTAATTTTGGATTTGGCTGATGTGTTGCTCCTCCTTGGGGAGTTTTTCTCTCCAGCTGGCTGATTGAGAGACACTCCTTCTACCACATCTCGTATGCTGTTATTGAGGTGCTTCTAAACCAACACCAGTCCAGGCAAAAGAACCACACCTTCCAAGAGATTTGACACCCCCAATCGCACCTTCAGCTGCAAATGAGCCTAGCTAAATACCCGTACCCTCATAGGTAACCCCCACCCTTAATCACACTCTCAGCTGCCAATGAGCCAGCCTTAATAAGGATGCAAATATAATAAGACTATTATAAAAGAGGAAAACCAACAGAGTTGATTGAATGATAAATAATTTTGGAAAGGTGCGAAGGAGTAGCAAAGATAGTAGTGAGAAATGGCAGGATGATGAGAGAAAGAAACCAAATTTACCTCACATAGAAATGGGGGGGGATCAGACTGTAGCAAGAAAGTGCGAGTGGACAGTACTAAGCCTAAGCAGTATACACACACGCACACACATGCACATATATATACATACATGATATGTGTATATATATATATATATATATATATATATGCATATATACACCTATAGATAGATACTGGGAGAGAGAACAAACATACTTATTTTTAAAACTACAGTAAGGACATTGAATTAGAAAAAATAGTGAAAAAGAAAATTAAAACAATAGAAAGTCAGTTAGTGAATAAGTGTCGCCACAGCACTGTCAACAATTTATGAACTGTAATTACTATAGGTGGGATAGGAACACAAGGTTAAAAAAGAGAGAGAGAGAGAGATTAAGAGATGTCTGAAAAGAATGGGAAGTGATTTTGTGTTGGTATAGGGTGGAGGATTTCTAAGAGAGGCCTTACATCCAGCCTAGGACAGGGAAAGACTTCACTTGGAAGTGACCAAAGGAAAAAGCTGGTGGAAGGCATAATTGAAGCAGCAGTGGGCGATGCTAAGCCTTGAGAGATGAAATCGCCGGCCACACAGCTTTATAAATGATTTTGTAAAGATGCCCCCCACCCTCAACGAGCACTGCTTGGTGGAGGTGGGGAGAGGACAAATGTATTTTATAAGCAAACCAAGAAAAAACATAAGAAAAAGAAAGGGGGTACCTACTAATTAAAAAATGGTTTTAAGAAGCTAGAGAGGAAGCCCTGGCTGGTGGCACAGTGGATAAGATGCCGGCCTGCAAACCCAAAGGTCACTGGTTCGATTCCCAGCCAGGGCAACCTAACCAGGTTGCAAGCCAGGTCTCCAGCCAGGTCCGTAGCTGGAGGCAGGTGAAAGGCAACCATACATTGATGTCTCTTTCCCTCTCTGCCTCTCTCCTTTCCACTCTCTCTAACAATGATAAATAAAATCTTAAAAAGAATTTTTTTTAAAAAAAAAGAGGCTAGAGAGGTGAGAAATCCTTAGAGTGAGGAATGGGAATGAGTTGCAGCAGGAGAGGACAGACTTTAAAACAGAAGTCAGAAGAGGGAAGCGGGTGGTTAAATGCATTGAGAGAAGGGAGGAGTAAAATACGGGATTTGAGATGCACTATAACGTAAACACTTTGACTTCAAACACACTCATTGTGAGGACTAGAAATGGCTACTCAAAAGGATACGCTGGGGACTAATCATTCATGCAGAAGATCGCCATGTAACTCAGGTGCCTGAGATTGGCAAAGGTCCATTTCCTGTGTCTCCCTCTTTCCCTTGATCAAGCCTCCCTGTATCCTGCAGTCAGGTTTAAAAGGCACGCTGGGGTGCAGGGCCTTGCAGTTTGGAATCTGCCTCAGGGCTGGTTCGGAATGCCACGCCCCCGACACAGGCTGAGCCTGCGGGTAGCAGCGCTCCACTTCCTCACCCTGGTTCTGCGGGCGGCGCCCCCCCCCCTGCCGCCCCGGTTGCTGCGCGCAGCCTAGTCCCGGCTGGAGGCGGCGCACCGCCGGCTACCTGGGAGGCGCCCGCTCCCTTCCGCACCGCCGGCTACCTGGGAGGCGCCCGCTCCCTTCCGCACCGCCGGCTACACGGGAGGCGCCCGCTCCCTTCCGCAGCGCCGGCTACACCGGAGGCGGCCGCTCTGGCGGCTTAAGCCGCCAGCTCCTGCGCTCGGGTCTGGCGCCGCCAGCTCCAGCGGCCGAACTCCTGCCTCTGGCTATTGGCTCTGGCAGCCGCTTCGCCGTTCTCTCCGCCGCTGCCTCCGCGGCTCTGGCGCTGTTTGCAAACTCACGCAGCCCCTCCCCCGTAGGAGCGCAACTCTTCAATCCTCCCGAGTTTGCACTTACCGTCCCCACTCTTCGCTGCTCAAATATCCAGTCGCGGAATGGTCTCAAACGGCCTTTAAGCGGGGCCGCCTTCCTCGCCGGGCCGAGCCGCCCCTGCGGGCTTGTTTAGCTGGCCTTGGCCGGCAGGCCTGGCCGGTCCCGGAGCTCACCAACCCGCAGCCCTCTGCAATCTCTGGACTAGGCGCTTTGGAATCCGAACGCATACCACACCCACTCCCAGGGACTTTAACCTGTCACGTGTTCCCTCCGCTGTCCTCCAGCGGCTGGGCCACCTCAGAAAGCACTCAGCACTGCCCACTGCTCTGCTGCTACCTTCCTGCTGAACATTCCAGGTTATTTTGTCAATACCAATTGTCATCTTATCTTATCCGTGAATATTCCCGTGCGTAACTCTGAAACATGACCTGTCCATTCAACTCAACCTTTGTAGTTTGAACGTGCACAGTGCGGGTGGTCCGGTTTCATTGTTGGCATGCGCCAGTCCAATTTTCTCAACACCGCCTCCTGAAGAGACTGCTTTGACTCCATCGTATGCTTTTGCCTCCTTTGCCAAATATTGCTTGACTTGACCGTAAAGGCGTGGGCTGATTTCTGGGTTCTCTCTTCTGGTCCATTGATCTATATGCCTGTCTTTGTGCCGGTACCAGGCTGTTTTGATCACGGTGGCCTTATAGTACAGTTTGGATCTCAGGTAGTGTGATCCCGCCAACTTTCTTCTTCTTTCTCCAGATTGCTGAGGCGATTCGGGGTCTTTTGGGGTTCCACACAAATGTTGGGAAGATTTGCTCTAGATCCGTGAAGCGTGCCACTGGTATTTTATTTTCTTAGGAAGGGAATTGAACCTAGAGATGTCTTTGGGTGGTATAGGCCTTTTAATGATGTTAATTCTTCCAAGCCATGAACACGCTGTATGCTTCCACTTGTTTGTGTCTTCTTCTGTTTCTTTCCTCAATGTAACACCCCACATTAACAGAAGGAGGGGAAGAAAACCACAGCATCACAATCGATGCAGAAAAAGAATGTGAGAAAACTTACACTCTTTCGTGACTTAAAAAAAAAAGAAAGCCGTCAGCAAAGTAAGAATGGGAGGAAGCTTCCTCAACATAATTAAAGCCATGTGAACACCTCCCACTCATGGGTGAAATGCTGAAAACTTTTCCTCATTGATCAGGAGTAAGATAAGGATGACTGCTTTGACCATTTCTATTCAACATAGTACTAGAAGCCTTCACCAGAGCACTTAGGTAAGGAAAAAAGAAGGCATCCAAATTGCAAAGGAGGAAGTAAAATGATCTCTGTTCACAGGTGACATTATCTTACACAGAGAAAATGCCAAAGATTCCACATCTGAAACTGTTGGAGCTATTCAGAAAGCTTCCAGCCCACAGGTCAACAGATAATAATAATTTACATTCTGCACACTAACAATGAACAATCCATTAAGAAAACTATGAAATAATTCCAGTTATATCAAAAAGAATAAAGTATTTGGACATAAGCTTAACCAAGGTGGTGAGGGACTCTTGCAATGAAAACAACAAAACGTTCCTGAAGGAAACGAAAGGAGACGGAAGTACATGAAAAGACATCTTGTGTTCCTGGGTTGAAAGGCTTCATATTAACATGGGAGCCCTGCCCAGAGGGATCTGAAGTTTCAGCACAGCCCTGGCTGGTGGCACAGTGGATAAGGTGCTGGCCTGTGAACCCAAAGGTCGCTGGTTCGATTCCCAGCCAGGGCACATTACCAGGTTGGAAACCAGGTCTCTAGTCAGGTCCATAGCTGGAGGCAGGTGAAAGGCAACCTTACATTGATTTCTCTCTCTCTCTCTCTCTCTCTCTCTGCCTCTCTCCCTTTCCCTCTCTCTAAAAATAATAAATAAAATCTTTAACAAAATAAAGTTTCAGCACAATCCCTATCCAACTCCCAATGGTGTTACTTTTTGTGGGGAAAAAGTTGTTTTTAGATGCCAAAACTTATATGGAATCTCAAGGGACCCACAGTAGCCAAAACAATATCACACATTTAAAACAAAAAAAGGAAAATAGTAATAGTCTTATGGAATGTCTCCAGAACATACCTGAATTTTAGAAAGTCAGCATTACTTTTATACACAAAAGGAGATGGAAAAGGAAACGGAGAAGAAGAGGAAGAGGAAGTGGAAGAAGAAGAAGAAGCAGAAGAAGAAGACAGAAGATGGAGGAGATGGAGAATAAGAAGAGGATGAGGAAGAAGGAGGAGGAGGAGGAAGAGAAGAAGAAGGGGAATAAGACATGCAACAAAGAGGAAAAAGGCACTACAGGCCAATATCCCTGATGAACATAGATATAAAACTCCCCAACCAAATTTTTAAAAAATTGAATCTAGCGCTATATGAAAAGTATAATCTGGGTCCATGCAGAATTTATTCTAAGGATGCAAGATTATTTTTACATTAAGAAATGCATCAGTGCATGGGTGCGGAGGGGGGCAGAGGGGAGCAAAAAGGGGATGGATGTAATACAACAAAAATAAAATTAAAAAAAAAAGAAATGTGTCAGTGCATTTTACCGTATTAAAAGAATGAAGGGGATGGATGTAATACAACAACAATAAAATTAAAAGAAAAAAAAGAGTAAAAACAAAAAAAATAAAATAAAATAAAATAAAAGAATGAAGGGGATGGATGTAATACAACAACAATAAAATTTTTTAAAAAATGAAAGAGGCACAATGATGATCACAATATATGGCAGGAAAGCCATTTGATAATGTAAAACATCCATTCATGGTAAAAACACCTATTCACTTAAGAACATAAGGGGACATTTTCAACCTGATCAAGTGCCTCTTCCCAAAACCTGCTACTGGCACCATAGTTAATGGCAAGAGACTGAGGAATGCTTCTTCCTAAAGATTAGGACTATGTCAGTGTCTCCACTCTTACCATGTGTGGCCAACATTGTACTTGGGGTCCTAGCTGATAAGGCAAGAAAAAGAAACTGTGTTCTAAAGACATGATAGTCCATACAGAAAACATACAACCGCATTTCCCAGATCTAATAGGGAATTTAACAAGACAGAAAGTCAATATAGAAAAGACTTTATTTTTTTAAATTTCAATATACTAGGGACAAAGACTTGAGATGGATTTTAATATTTTATTTTATTTTTTAAAAACATTTTCATCATTTTTAGAGAGAGGAGAAGGGACAGAGGCAGAGAGGAAGAGAGACATCAATGTATGTTTGCCTTTCACCTGCCTGCAGCTACAGAGCTGGCTGGAGACCTGGTTAGCAATCTGGTTATGTGCCCTGGCTGGGGAATCGAACCAGCAACCTTTGGATTTGCAGGCCGGTGCCTTATCCACTGTGCCACCAGCCAGGGCTTTGAGATGGAGTTTTTAAAAATCACATACGATAGCAGCAAAAGAAATGAAATACCTACCGAACCGATAGTTTTAATGTTACAAGTGCAAGACCTGTCCATAGATAACATGAACTATTGCTGAGAGAAACTAAAGATTTCTGCAAATGGAGGCATACGTATTCTGTTTATAGCCCGGAAGACTCAAAAAAATGTTTAAGGTGTCAATTCTCTAGTAATTCATCTATAGACTTGACATATT
>PVIW01018160.1:0-12306 GCA_004026585.1 Noctilio leporinus | reverse complement strand
GGGGAGGGGGACAGAGGGGAGCAAAAAGGGGATGGATGTAATACAACAACAATAAAATTTTTTTAAAAAAGAAAGAAAATCAATTTATTGCTACTGTATTACGGTTGTCTCATTTTCCCCGTAAATCAAGCCCTTTCAGATGACCTATTTGTCAACTGATGAATAAGGAAATAAAATGTGGTGTATTGATTCAATGGAATAGTATTTGGCTATAAAAGGGGAATGAAGTACTGATATATGCTACATTATTAATAAACCTTGAAAGTATTAAGCTTAGTGAAAAAAGGTGTAATAAAAGACCATATATCATATGATCACAATTACGTGAAAGATCTACAATAGTCAGGTATATAAAGATAAAAGTTTAGTCAAGTATATAAAGATAAAAATATAATGTCATTTTCTTAGGGTTGTGAGACTAATGGGCAATATAACTAAAGAGTACAGGTTTTCCTTTGAGGTAATGAAAACATCCTAAAATTTATTGTGGTGAAGATTGTATGATGCTGTGACTATCCTAAAATCATTTGAATTGTACAAATTAACTGAGTTATTTACTATGTGAATTATATTTCAATAAAACTATTAGAAAAAATTGTTAACTATTATGACAGTAATTCCAATGTTCTAACTGTGAATAACACTAAAGAATGTATAACATTTTGTTATTTATTTATTTAGATAGATTTTATTTATCATTTCCAGAACGAGAGGAAGGGAGAGAGGCAGAGAGGGTGAGAAACATCAATGTATCATTGCCTTTCACCTGCCTCCAGTGCCTTATCCACTGTGCTACCAGCCAGGGTGCAAGAATGTATAACATTTTACTACATACTTAACATACTTTCTTTGGGAAACTAGTCATTACTTGCTTGAACTTCTCAGTGAACACAGTGTTTATTTCAGTTAGCAAGCACATATATAAATACCTGAGTACCTGCATGCTGAACAGATTTTAAGGAGAAATACACAGTAATTTCTACTCTGAGCTACTTTTAAGCATAATTTACAAAAAATCTTCATTAACCATCCAAGAATATCCTGTGTTTATCAAAGTACTATGTTTGCTTTGTAATATAATCATTCTAATGTCGATATAATACATACAGTAATTTTATTGTTCAAACCAGAAAAAAGCACTAATGAAAGTGTGACACATAAGAAAATAATTGATGTCTTACTTTATTATTTATTTATTTAAAAATATATTTCATTGACATGCTTTGCCTCCTCATGCAACCATAGAAAGAATTATAACCAGATCCCAAAAGCAAATAAAACCAGAGCCATCAGAAAATTGAGCTATATGGAAGCCTGACAACAAAAGGTTTAAAGAAGCTATGTTCATCCAGATGGTTGATGGGGTGGAGTCATGTAAATGAGGCAGAGAGGTGCTATGGTTCAGACAAGTGGTGGAAGTAGCAGACTAGATGGTCCCACATTCATGTGCAGTGAACAAAATTTGGGAGGGATACCCTGGGAGTAAGCAATCCCAGCCTCAGGCAAGACTGCCAAGGCCAGGGTTCTAACATTGAAAAGATTACCCCTGGCTATAAAAATCAGTAGGGGTTGGAGCATTAGAAGAAACTGCTGGATTTACACTTCTTAAAGTGTGCACATGGTCTTAGAATGCATGAAGACCCCAGGGCAGCAACTGGAAGGGCTCCAAAAGTATATAGAAAGTAGATGAAATGACTGAAAATGGGCAAGTGCCAGGAAAATTGCCATAAACCAGGCATCAGATTTATCCCATTTCCAAGCCCCACACTACAGAGCCACAAAGTAGTGAAGGAAGTAGCCCCACCATGACAATCATCTAAGGCTCCAACATACACAAATTACAGGTGCCTTTATACATAGGCCATGCTACTAAGACAGGGAATAAAAACAGCTCTACCTAATACACCAAACACACACACACACACACTCACACACACACACACAGAAAGGCTGCCAAATTGAGGAGACAAAAAAATATGGCTAAAAAAAAAAAACAAAAAAACAGAACAAAAATGCAGAAAAAAAATTAATAAAACAGAGATAGCCAACTTATCAAAGGCACAGTTCAAAACACTGGTTATCAGGATGCTCAAAGAAATGATTGAGTATGGCCACAAAATAAAGGAAAAAGTATTTATACAAAATGAAATAAAATATATACATGGAACCAACAGTGATGGGAAGAAAACTAGGATTCAAACCAATAATTTGGACAAAAGGAAGAAATAAACTTTCACCTGGAACAAAAAGAAGAAACAAGAGCTGAAGAAAATGAGATGATTAGAAACCTCTAGAACAATACTAAACAAACCAACATACAAATCTTAGGAATGTCAGAAGAGGAAGAAGAAGAAATTAAAATCTTAGTTAAGCCCTGGCTTGTGGCACAATGGATAAGGAGCTGGCCTGTGAACCCAAAGGTTGCTGGTTCAATTTCCAGCCAAGGATAACCAGGTTGCAAGCCGGGTCTCCAGCCAAGTCCCTAGCTGAAAGCAGGTGAAAGGCTACCATACATTGATGTCTGTTTCCCTCTCTGTCTCTCCCTCTTTCCCTAAAAAATAAATAAATAAATAAAAATCTTAAAAAACAAACAGTTAAAAAAATGAAAGAATACTTTCCTAATTTGCCAAAAACAAAAAAACAAAAAACAAACAAACAAAACAAACATGTAAGTCCAGGGAGCACAGGAGTCCCAAAACAAGTTGAAACCAAAGAGGACCACATCAAGACACATCATAATTAAAATGCTAATGGGTAAAGATAAAGAGAGAATCTTAAAAGTAGCAAGAGAAAAGAAGTCTTACTTACAAAAGACTTTTCATAAGACTATCACCTGATTTCTCAAAGAAAAATTTTTCTTTTTTGCAGACAAGAAAGGGCTGTTAAGAAGTTTCAAAGTAGTTCGTCATTCTGGCCAAGATAAAAATGTAGATAGACACACTACATCTACCTCTATAACTAAGAAGGAATACAACCTCTGTAAAGTGAGACAACCAGAAGTACCAGAAAACTGAGCTTCATGGAACTCCAACAAACAAATATATAATGAAGAAATACTCATCCAAACAGGTAGGATGGGTGCTGTCTGGACAGAGAGGAGGTGGTTTGGCAGCACATCAGCAAGACAGTGGCTGTTGCCATCCAGTGAGAAGTGCAGTCACACATTTTTAAAAGTTGGGAGGGAGACTAGGGGATCACTCTCAGCACCAGACCAGACTGCATGACTCACGGTTTCAGCGCTGGGGTTGGGGGTTGGGAGTTGGGGGTTTGAGTAATAAAGCCACATTGCTACTAACTGTGAAAACAAGTTGGGGCTGGAACAGAGGAAGAAACTGCCAGTCTCTCAGTAGAGTTTATTTGTTTAGAGGGGCGCCACAGTCCTAGAACATTTGGAGACCCACCCACTCTGGTAACCATGACTAGGGCAACATTAAGCAAGCCAACAGCCCCACACAGGAAGTAGGAAAAGTGACTGGAAAAGAAGTGAGTGTTGAGGAAGTACCATTTTACCCTCTCAGGCCCTTCCCTCGCAGACAGCACCATGGCATGGTGAACAAGTTGCCCCAAGCTGATGGTACAATGTAACAGGTGTGACAGCTCTATCTAAGACATAGAGGCAAACACTGAAGCCTGCCAAGTTGAGGAGACAGAGAAGTATGGTTCAAAAGAGGGAAGAGATCAAAGTTCCAAAGGTAGAACTAAGTGATGAAGAGATAGCCAACCTAACAGATGAGGAGATAGTCGACCTAAAAGACACAGAGTTCAAAATACTGGTGATAAAGATGCTCACAGACTTGACAGATATGCTTAGGTATGGCAAATGCAAAAAAGAAGAAGTGAAGGCTATGCTAAGTGAAACAAAGGAAAATCCACATGAAACCAATGGTGAAGAAAAGGAAACAGGGGTTTAACTCAATGATTTGGAACATAAGGAAGAAATAAGTAGTTAACCAATTCAGAAGAAGGAAACCAGAATTTTTTTTTTTTTTTTAATGAGGGAGGCATAGTAACCTCTGAGACAACTTTATTTTATTTTATTTTTGTACTTTATTTTTTTATTAAAAAAATTTTATTGTGAGACAACTTTAAATGTGCCAATATCCAAATCATAGGGATGCCAGAAGGAGAAGAGGAAGAGTGAGCAAGAAACTGAAAAATTATGTAAAAAAAAAAAAAATGAAGGAAAACTTCCCAAATTTGGTTAAGGAAATAGATATACAAGTCCAGGAAACACAGAGTCCCAAACAAACCAGATCCAAAGAGGAACACACCAAGAAACATCATAATTAAAATACCAAAGGTTAAAAAATAAAGACTCTTAAAAGCAGCAAGAGAAGGGTTACCTACAAAGGGGGTTTCTATTAATGATATTTCAAAATAAATTTTGCAGGCTAGAAGAGACCAGCAAGAAGTATTCAAAATGATGGAAAGCAAGGACCTACAACCAAGATTACTCTATCAAGCAAAGTCATTTTAAATGGGAGCTCATATAAAGTGCTTCCCAAACAAGATAAAGCTAAAGGAGTTCATCATCACCAAGCAGTATTATATGAAATATTAAAGGAATTTATTTAAGAAAAATACCAAAACTATGTACATTAAAATGACAACAAACTCACAACTGCCAGTAACCAGACCTAAAAAAAAAAAAAAAAAAAAAAAAAAAAAAAAAAAAAAAAAAAAAAAAAAAAAAAAAAAAAAAAAAAAAAAAAAAAAAAAAAAAAAAAAAAACTAAGCAAACAACAAGAAAATGATCAAAGTTTTAGGGATCATGTGAAGAGTTAACAGCTGGGAGGGGGAAGGGGTAAAATGGGGAAATGGTGCAGGGATTAGGAAGCATAATTGGTGGGTACAAGATAGACAGAGGGAAGTTTAGAATTATATGATAGGATGAAGCCAGAGAACTTATATGAATGACCCCTGGACATGAACTAAGGGGGATGGAATTGCTAGGAGGAAGTTGGGGACTGGATGGAGTGAGACAAACATAAAATAAATGAAGATAACAGTCACAGCATAGTCAATAAAACATATTTTAAAAAATAAGCATGTTAAGTGATGAAAATTAAGCACCTACAATGTAATTACTTATCCAACAAAGCTATCATTTAGAAAGGCAGATAAAGTGCTTCCCAGACAAAGTAAAGCTAAAGGAGTTAGCCATCACCAAACTATTATTATATGAAATGTTAACAAAACTTATTTGAGAAAAAGAAGATTAAAACTATAAACACTGAATGACTACAAACCCACAAATAATAACTGAATCTAAAACAAACAAAAAACAGAACAGCAAAGTTATAAGCTATGAGGGGAAAGATGGGGAATGGGTAGTGGGGAATGGTTCAAGAGTTAAGAAGCCTAATTGGTAGGAACAAAATAGATAGGGGTCCCCTAAGGATGGTATAGGAAAGATAGAAGTGAAATAACTTACACCCACAACCCATGAATATGAACTAAGGGGTGCAGATTGCTGGAGGAAACAACAGAACCAGGCATAGGGGGGCAACTGTGAAAGCATAATCAAAAATATATATTAAAAATATTTTTAAAGTAGGGAAGGAAAAATATATAAAAAGAAGACAGGGTTGGCAAGATGGCAGAGAAGTGGAGCTACAACAGTCTCCTAGAACCAATCTGAAATTACAACTTAATTGGGGAGAAATCATCCAGAATAACCACTAGAACACCAGATGGAAAGGAGCCTTATAACCACGGACAGACCAGAAGAGACCCCTTCTTCACATTGTGTCTGGTAGGAAGTGTAGAGGCACGAGAGGGCTGGCTGGGCTCCCAAAGGCAGCAGCTAAAGGGATGGAGGAACATCTCAGCAGCCAGGAGTTCCACCTGAGAAGGGTGGGTTCTAAAGCCCCAGCTGGGCTTCCCAGACTACAGCAACACAGTTGAGAGTAAAACAGCATCTACCTGTGAAAAGCAAAATTTCAAGGGGTTAGCTAGCCTGAGACAGCTAGAGACAGAGAATTACTAAAGTGACCATGCATGAAAATACATTGGCACACACTTACCCTGAGCTACAGTGGAGAGAGGGCAGAGTGGACTGGAGATAGCTTGGGAAAGTCTGGAGCAGTGGCTTTGAAGAGAAAAATGAGGAAGCAGCTGACCTGGTCTCAGTGCTAACTCATCCACCACGTCACAGCTGGACTATACTATGTCAAGTGGCGTCTACCTGAGGGGATGTCATAACCCCACCCACTTGAATCAATCTGCCCTGCCCAGGGGTGCCTGAACCTGGCACCCGATCAATGGTTGATTTGACCTGCCACAACCAGCACTGCTGAGCCTGGTGGCTGAACACAGATTGACTAAATTACAACGTAATTAATCTGTCCTGCCTAGCAGTGCCTGAGCCTGGTGGTTGATCACAGATTGACAAGATTACAACTGAATTAATTGGTCCTTCCCAGTGGTGCCTAATGTGACCACTGACCACAGATTGATTGGGTTACAACTGAATTAATATGTCTCATCCTGTGGTACCTACACTTGACAGCTGAGCACAAATTAATTGTATTAAAAACTGAAGGGCACAGGTGAAGACAGAGGACTAGGTTGACTACAACGGGTTGACTAGGCCCAGACTAGTAAATGACCTGACATCAACAGAGGTGGATCCAGGAAGTAAAGAAAGGGCACCTCTATAAGACAGGAGGTCACACCACAAAGACAGAAACTCAAAAAGTCCCAATCTATAAAGCAAATCAAACAAGAACAGCCACCTAAAATAGGGAGAGAAAAGAAACAGTCCAGCACCAAAAAATGAATTAATTAGTTAGTTAAATAAATAAAAATGAGGAATCCCCAAAAAAGACCTCTAAAGGAAATAGAGGGAAGCAAACTATCAGCAGTGGAATTCAAAATAATGATAAGAGAAGGTCAATGAGATCAGTAAGCTAAAAAAAATACTACAAAAAATTCCAGGGGAACAACAAGCAACTCCAGAGGAACTACAAAGAACTTCAGATAAGCTACATAAAACTTACTGAGAACTACACCAGTATTAAAAAGGACATAGATACACCAGTATTTAAAAGGACATAGATACTATCAATAAGAGCCAGGAGGACATGTAGAATACAACCTCCAAATTGAAAAATACAGAACAAATCAAAAGGTTAGAGGAAGCAGAGGATTGGATCAGCAAGCTGGAGGACAATGTAGAAAAAAATTCCCAGACAGTGCAACAAAAATGAAAAAAGTGAAAAAGAATTAAGAGGTTTTAACACAGCTACAGAACAACATGAAACACAATAATATTTGTATCAGAGGGATACCAGAAGGAGATGAGAAATAGAAGACAGAAAACCTGTTTAAAAAGTAATGACAGAGGGATCAAAGATGGTGACAGAGTAGAGAGAAGTGCTGATGGTGTTCTTGAGTACTAGAGCAGCTAGAGGACAGGATAGGGAGTGCAAGACGTCTTCAGGTCCCTAAGAATTGGAGTGGTCAGCATCTGGACTTGGGGGAGCACAGCACAAAGGAAGCAGAGACCTACAGGAGATCTGGTGAGGTGGTTTTGGGCTGGCCGGCAGGCCGAGGTTGGCTCTGGGCAGTGATGGCTCTACCCAGAGGGGTGTCTTTAACTAAAGCCAGCTTCAGGCTCCCTGGTGACTAGAAATCTGAACAGTGAAGTGTGGACCATGAGGGCAAACGCCTGAGGGAATGAGGAATTGAACTCCTGCAGGGGAGGGACTGTGTGAGAGCCCTGCTCTGGCAACTGGGAGAGGAAGCTCCTCACTGGGCCAGAGGCAGAGGAGAAGAGCCCCGCAGGGGGCAGAAGCGGGGGATCAGGAAAGTGCACCAGCCTGGGCAGCGAGAGGGCTGAAAACGGTGTTGCTGGGCCATCAGGGAAACAGCAGCTTGAAGCCCCTGCGAGGGAGGAGGCCCAGCCCTGCACACCCACACAGGCCCCCAGGCTCCTGCAAAAACTCCAAACTGCAGGCCAGGATCTTGTAGCTGGGGCAACTGACACACCCATTGGTGGCAGATACACTGGGAGAGGCACATCACAGGTGCGGCATAAAGAACTCCTCGGTGAGCTGGTCTGCTTGGAGGATTGACTCTCACCTGGGGGAGCTGGGCATTGTTGGCAGACCCCGGGCACTTTTGGCAGATGGGGGCTGCTTCCTCCAGGAGCAGTGGGGGCAGGGCCAGTCATTACAGGAACCAGCGAGGTTGCAGGCTGCCCTGCAGGGGTGCCAGGTACCCATCACAGGCAGGAAGCTCCGCCAGGAGTTGGAGGGGGCACCCTGCGGGCCCTAGAACACCAGCAGACCTAAAACCTAGCTAGGCTACTGAAGGCCCAGCCTACCTGGGGGCTGACACTCAGAATTCAGCCCTGACTGTGACAATCAGAGGCCCTGCCACTCCAAGACCAGCTAGACTGTAGACTGCAGAGACCTGATCAAGAAAAAGAGGCAGACTCAGGAAATGGATTGCTGCCAATCTCAAGCACCTGAGTTATACTGAGAGCTACATGAACTATTAATCCCCAACATACCGTTTTCAAGTTACTTCTCACATATTTTTAATCCCCCTCTATTTCAATCCATCTAAATACCCAAGACCCTTCTCCTATTCTTGATTTAAGGTCTACTCACTCTCTGGCTACAATGTATTCCCAATCCTCCTCAATCTACGTATTCCTCCCTCCCCATCCACCTAAACCTTTCTTTATTCTCGTCTTTCTTTCTTTTCTTACTGTTAAAGGCCACAGGTCCTGGCTCCACCTGGACCAATCAGAGATCATAAAGGGTGAACAGCCACCTAAGCCCTTTCTTTATTAATATTATTTTTTCTTTTTCTTGTTATTTTTTACTGTTTTTTCCCTTCTTTTAATTTTTTTTATTTTATTTTTCTCTCTGCTATAAACCCACAGGCCCTGGCTTCATCTGGACCAATCAGGGATTATTAAGGGTGAACAGCCATCTAAACCCTTTCTTTCTATTATTATTATTTCTTTTTTTCCTGCTGAAAGCCCACATGTCCTGGCTTCACCTGGACCAATCAGGGACCACTAAGGGTGAACAGGGAGGGAAATGCAGCAGCTATATACATAGGCTTACACAGTTCACTCATACTTGAGGCTTTCTGATTCTCCCTCTCCTCATTTATGTGAGAAAGGATAGAAGGAGCATCTTGACTGGAAGGGAAGGAGCAACATACACAACCAATCCAGAATACAACCAGACAGCCCAGATAAAGGACACACCAAGAACAACAAGTGGAGAAAATCAGGGAGACTGCAATATTGAACTTCACAAATCTCCTAACACAGAAGGGTGCTCAACTAAGGCAAGGAAGCAAAGAAGATTAATCCAAAGAAAAAACAAAAAACAAAAAGCAAGCAACAACAGACACCCAAAATGGGGGAAAAAAGAATCAGTCCATCACCAAAAGGAAAGGAAGAAGAATCCCCAGAAACACCACCAATTGAAACAGAGGCACCTGGAATATCAGATAAGGAATTCAAAAGAATGATGATAGAGAAGCTCAGGGAGCTCAGCTACATCAAGGAAAACTACAAACAACTCCAGGAAAGATACAAGGAACTTACTGAGAGCTACAACAGCATCAAAAAGGACATAGAAATTATCAATAAGTGCCAGGAGGAAATGAAGAATACAATTTCTGAATTGAAGAATACAGTAGAAGGAATCAACAGTAAGCTAGAGGAAGCAGAAGACCAGATCAGCGAGTTGGAGGATAATGTAGACGAATACTCCAAGACAGTACAAGAGAATTAAAAAAGGCTGAACAAGATTGAAGAGGGTTTAAGAGAGCAGCAGGACAACATGAAATGTAACAATATCTGTATCATAGGGATACCAGAAGGAGAAGAGAAACAAGGAATGGAACACCTGTTCAAAAAAGACATGATAGAAAATTTCCCTAACATGATGAGTGAAAACATAAATCAAGTTCAGGAAGCACAGAGGGTCCCAATGAAGATCAATCCAAGCAGACCAACACCAAGGCACAATATTATTAAAATGGCTAATTTCAAAGACAAAGAGAATCCTAAAAGAATCAAGAGAGAAACTGCAAATAACATATAAGGGTACTCCAATAAGGCTATCAAATGATTATTCAACAAAAACAATTCAAGTCAGAAGGGAATGGCAAAAAGTATTTCAAGTAATGGGAAATAAAGGCCTGCAACTAAGAATACTCTACCTAGCAAGGCTCTCATTCAAGATAGAAGGAGAAATAAGGAGTTACACAGACAAAAAACAAACAAACAAACAAACAAACAAAAAAACTACAAGAATACATCTCTACCAAACCTGCATTGAAAGAAATGCTAAAGGTTCTGCTTTTAAAAATAAATAAATAAATAAAATGAAGAAACAGAGAAAGCCAAAGAGGAATACAGATGAAAAGGAAGAAAATGGCAATGAATAAGTATCAACCAATAATAACCTTAAATGTAAATGGATTAAATGCAGCAATCAAAAGACATAGAGTAGCCGAATGGATAAGACAACATGACCCACATATATGCTGTCTTCAAGAGACCCACCTCAGAAGAAAAAGGATCATCACAGATTGAGAGTGAAAGGATGGAAAATATATATAAAGCAAATGGACATGAAAAAAAAAAAAGCTGGAGTAGCATGACTTATTTCAGACAAAATAGATTTTATGATGAAGGCCATAAAAAGGGACAAAGAAGGACATTATATAATACTTAAGGGAAAAATCCATCAAGAAGAAATAACTCTGGTAAACATATATGCACCCAACATAGGAACTCCGAAATATATAAGGAAAATGTTGTAGGACTATTAGAAAATATAGAGACTTCGGGGGGAATGGGTGTGTGGGGAGGAAGACAGAGGGGAGCAAAAAGAGGATAGATGTAATACAACAACAATAAAATTAAAAATAAAAGATATAGACAGCAACACACTAATAGTAGGGGATTTTAATACCCCACTATCAACAATGGACAGATCTTCCAAACAAAAAATCACCAAAGATGTTGTGGCATTGAACAACACTCTAGAGGAAATGGACCTAAGTGATGTATACAGAGTCTCACACCCCAAAGAAGCAAAATACACATTCTTTTCAAATGCACATGGATCATTCTCTAAGATAGACTACATGGTATGTCACAAGACAAGCCTTCACAAATACAGGAAAATTGAAATCATACCAAGCATCTTCTCAGATCACAATGGATTGAAACTAGAAACCAATCTCAAGGGAAAACAACAAAAATTCTCTAACTCATGGAGACTGAATAACATGCTTTTAAGCAATGAATGGGTTAACAATGAGATCAAAGATGAAATCAAAAAGTTCCTGGAAACAAATGACAATGAACACACAACAGCCCAAAACCTATGGGATACAGCAAAGGCAGTTCTCAGGGGGAAATTTATAGCAATACAGGCCTTCCAAAAAAGGTCACAAGAAGTTTACAAAAACAACCTAACCATGAAGCTGCAAGAACTAGAGGAGCAACAACAAAGCCCAGAGCAAGTAGAAGGAAGGAAATCATCAAGATCAGAGCAGAACTAAATAACTCAGAGATTCAAACTATAATTCAAAGAATTGACAGGTCCAGAAGCCGTTCTTTGAAAAAATAAACAAAACTGACAAGCCTTTATCCAGACACATCAAGAAAAAGAGAGGGAGGACCCAAATAAACAGAATCAGAACTGAAAGAGGAGAAATCACAACTGGTACCTCAGAAATACAAGATTGTAAGAAATTACTACAAACAAATATATTACAAAAAATACGACAACCTGGATGAAATGGACACATTTCTGGAAATGTATGATCTACCAAAACTGAACCCAGAAGAAGCAGAAAGCCTGAATAAGCCAATAACAACCAGTGAAATTAAAGAAGTAACCCAAAATCTCCCAAAGCACAAAAGCCCTGGACCAGATGGCTACACAGGTGAATTTTACCAAACATTTAAAGAAGAACTAACTCCTATCCTCCTCAAACTATACCAAAAAATTCAGGAAGAGGGAAGACTCCCAAACTCATTCTATGAGGCCAATATTATTCTAATCCCAAAACTAGGGCAAGATACAACTAAGAAAGAAAGCTACAGGCCAATATCTCTGAATGAACATAGATGCTAAAATTCTCAACAAAATATTGGCCAATCGGATTCAGCAGTATATTACAAAGATCATACACCATGATCAAGTGGGCTTCATCCCAGGGATGCAAGGATGGTACAACATTCGTAAATCAATCAATGTAATACACCACATCAACAAATTGAAAGATAAAAACCATATGATCATATCAATAGATGCT
>PVIW01018159.1:0-12307 GCA_004026585.1 Noctilio leporinus | reverse complement strand
GGAGGGAGGGAGGGAAAAGAAAGAAAAAGTGGGAGAAGAAAAAGTGGGAGAAGTCACAAGACAAAGAGAAATCAATATTAATAAAGAAAGGTTTTAGGTGTCTGTTCCCCCTTTATGATTTCTGATTTATCCAGGTGGAGCCAGAACCTGTGGGCTTTACCAGGAAGAAAAGGAAAAGAAAAAAATTTTTTAAAAAAAGAGGAAGGAAGAAAAGAATAAAGAAAGGGTTTAGGTGGCTGGGGAAGGGAGGAATACTTAGATTGAGGACTGGGAATGCGTTGTAGACACAGAGTGAGTAGACTTTAATTTGAGAGTAGGGGGAGGGCCTTGGGTATTTTGGTGGATTGAGGTATGGGGGGGATTAAGTATATGTGAGAAGTAACTTTTGCAAAGGATATGTTGGGGATTAATAGTTCTTATTGATCTCGGTATAACTCAGGTGCTTGAGATTAGCAGCAATCCCTTTCCTGAGGCTGCCTCTTTTTCTTGGTCAGGACTTTACAGTCTATAGTCTATATTCTAGCAGGTTTTGGCATGTGGTAGGGCCTCTGCTTGTCACAGTTAGGGCCGATTCTGAGTGTCCGCCCCCAGATAGGCTGGGCCTTCCTCAGCCTGGCTGGGTGTTAGGGCAGCCGGTATTCTGGAGCCTGTAGGGTGCCCTCTCCCTGCCCAGGACGAGCACCCAGCACCCCTGCAGTGCAGCCCACAACTTTGCAGGTCCCTGTGACGACTGGCCCCGCCCCCGCAGTTCTGGGAGGACGCCGCTCCTGTCCTTCAACACTGTCCGGGATCCGCCTGCACTGTCCAGCCCTTCCGGGGTGGGCACCACTCCTCCAAGCCAACTAGCTCTATAAGGAGTCCTTTACATGGGCTTTGTGATGAGCCCCTCCCAGGCGTGGGCGGTGCAGCCTTTGTCTCCGGCAATGGCAAGTCAGTTGCCCCTGCAACTAGTTCCCCGCTCTCCGCAGAGCCTGGGGGCCTGTGTGGTTGGGCAGGGCTGGGCCTCCCCTCTCGCAGGGGCTTCTAGCTGCTGTTTCCCTGGTGGCTCAGCAGCACTTTTTTAAGCCCTCTCGCCACCCTGGCCAGTGCACTTCCCTGCTCCCCTGCTCAGGCTTCCTGCAGGACTCTTCTCCTCCGCTTCTAGCCCCATGAGGAGCCTCCTCTCCCTGTTGCCGGAGTGAGTCTCTCACACAGTCCCTCCCCTCCAAGAGTTCAATTCCGTGTTCCCCACGGCATTTGCCCTCGCCACCCGCACTTCACTGTTGAGACTTCTAGTCGCCAGGGAGCCCGGAGCTGGCCTCAGTCAAACGTGCCCCCTGGGCAGGGCCGCCACTGCCCAGTGCTGACCTCGGCCCACTGGCCGGTTGGTCGGGAATACCTCACCTACTGTCCTGCTGGCCTCCTCTGCCTCTGGGCTGTGCTCCCTGTGTCCATATGCTGCCCGCTCCAATTCCTAGGGTCCTGAAGACATCCCATGCTCCCTATCTTGTCCTCTAGCTGCTTTGGTACTCGAGAACACCATCAGCACTGCTCTCTACTCTGTCGCCATCTTCTATCCTGTGAGGGATTTTCTTAAGAAATAATGGTCAGTTGCTTTGTGATAGGAATTTCCTTCTCTGATCTGAGGCTTTGAGGCTTTGTCCTCTTGCTTTCAGGTGGCTGTAGTAGCAGCCTTGACTGGCCCAGTTTAATAGGGAGAACATTACAATTTGGCTGTGAATCGCATTTTAGTTATTGTACATGGCATCAGTTAACTTTTTACTATATAACAAACTACTTCACAAGTTAGTGGCTTAAAACAAGTTGTTTAGCTAACTGTTCTACATCACAGCAATTTGGACTGGGGTCAACTGGGAGGTTCTTCTGGTCTTGGCTAGGTTCATTCATGTGTCTGTGGTCAAGTTCCAGGTAAGCTGGATGCTGGCTGGGTGAGGATGGCCTGAGCTGAGATGGCCCTCAGCCCTAGTCAACTTGGTTGTCACCTTCTACCAGATTAACCCTGGATTGTTTACATGGTAATTGACAAGGCTTGCAAGGATTCCAGTAGCCAACCTTATGGACTCTTGAGCCTGGAACATTGTCACTTTCACTATATTGTATGGACTAAAGTAAGTCACAAGGTCAACTCAGATTCAGGAAATTATGAAACAGGCTCCTTTTCTTAATGGGAAAGCCTGTAAAGTCACATTGCAAAGAGTCAAGGGAGGAGTGGAGAATGGTGGTCCTTTTGCAATTTATTTCATACACTGTATTAGAAATAATATGGGTTATTATTTAATATGGAAGTTTTGACTTCTAGCTCTAGCCTAGTGACTTCAGGGAAGTTACTTGTCTACAACTCTATCCAAACTTGTAAGCCACAGAGAGGATTTTAGAAAGGATTAAATGATGTAATATGGATAAGAAGCTAGCTCTGGAGTACAACTGGGTTCAATTATTTGTTCTTGCATTTACTAGTAAGTGACTTAGGGCAAGGTAGTGTTTCTGTGCTCCTGTTTTCTAATCTATAAAATAAGAATAATAATAGTTATACTATAATGTGTAGCTGTTATGAGGATAAATGAGTAAACATTTGAAAAACTGACCCATAAAAAGCACTCATTACATATTAACTGTTGTTAACACTATTAACATTATTCTTGGAAAATAGCAAGTCTATGAAAGGAGTGTCATTCCACCACAGTCCCTCTGAGTGACCAGTTGTTGCTTGGGTGAATAGAAGGAAATGCCCCTTAACAGGGGATAGGGGATAATTTTTGCCTAAGGATGGCCTATCCTCATCATTCCAAAAATTCTAGTGCCTTAAATATATGTGTGTGTATTTATACATATAAATGTATATGTGTGTGTATATATACATATAAATATATGTATATATATATACACACACACACACAAACACATCTTTTGGAAGTGGTGAGTTTAATAACAAACTAACAAAAAGGGAAGTTAAGAAAACAATCCCATTCATAATTGCTTCAAGAAGAGTCAAATACCTAGGAATAAACATAACCAAGGATGTAAAACACCTGCACATGGAAAATTATAAAGCACTGAAGAAATTGAAGAATATACAACAAATAAGTGGAAGCACACACCATGTTCGTGGATAGGAAGAATTAACATCATTAAAATGTCCACACTACCCAAAGCAATCTATAGTTTCAGTGCAGTTCCTATCAAGATTTGAATGATGGCCCTGGCTGGTGGCACAGTGGACAAGGTGCTGGCCTGTGAACCCAAAGGTTGCTGGTGTTCTATTCCCAATCAGGGCACATGGCCTGGTTGCAAGCCAGGCCTCCAGCCAGGTCTGGAGGCAGGTGAAAGGCAACCATATATTGATGTTTCTCACCCTCTCTGCCTCTCCCTTCCCCTCTCTCTGGAAATAATAAATAAAATCTTTTAAAAAACTTTACATGGAACCACAAAAGTTACCTTATAGCAACAATGATCTGAAAAAGAAACTGGAGGAATCACGTTATCTAATATCAAAATATACTATCAGTCAATGGTAATCAAAACAGCATGATACTGGCATTAAAATAGATACATATATCAGTGGAATTGAATAGGGAACCCAGAAATAAACCTACACATTTATAGTCAATTAATATTTTACAGAGGGAGCAAGCACATACAATGGGCTAAAGTTAGTCTATTCAATAAATGGCTTTGGGAAAACTGGACTGATACATGCAGAAAAATTAAACTAGGCCACCTTCTTACACCACACACAAGAGTAAATTAAAAATAGGTCAAGGACTTAAATGTTAGACCTGAAACCATAAAAATTATAGAAAAAAAAACAGGGAGCAAAATCTTGGACATTGCTCATAGCAATTTTTTATCAGATATAATTCCCCAGGCAAGGGAAACAACAGAAAAAATAATCAAATGGGACTACATCAAACTAAAAAGCTTTTACACAGCAAAGGAAATCAAGAACAACATAAAAGGACAGCCCACAGAATGGGAGAAAATATTTGCTGATACCTCTGATAAGGGGTTAATATCCAAAATTTATAAAGTACTTACAAAACTCAACGCCAAGAAAGCAAACAACCCAATTAAAAAATGAGCGAAGGACCTGAATAGACATTTTTCCAAACAGAACATACATATGGTGAAAGGACATATGAAACAATGCTTAACATCACTAATCATTAGAGAAATGCAAATTAAAACCACAGTGAGATACTTTCTCACACTTGTCGGAATGGATGTCATCAATAAATCATCAAACCAACAGTGCTGGCCAGCACATTGAGAAAGGGGAATCCTTTTTCACAATTTGTGGGTATGCAGATTGGTGCAGCCACTGTGGAAAGCAGTATGGAGATACCTCAAAAAGTTAAAAATGGATCTGCCTTTTGACTCAGTGATCCCACTTCTGAGACTATATCCAAAGGAACCCAAAACATGTAATTCAGAAAATATAAGTACCTCTGTTTATTGCAGTGTTATTTACGATCACCAAGATAAGGAAGCAGCCCAAGTATCCATCAATAGATGAGTAGATAAGGAGGATCAAAGATGGCAACAGAGTAGAGAGCAGTGCTGATAGCGTTCTCAAGTTCCAGAGCAGCTGGAGGATAGGATAGGGAGCACAAGATGTCTGCAGATCCCTAAAAATGGGAACAGTAAGCATCTGGACTCGGGGGAGCACAGCCCAGAGGCAGCAGAGACCTATAGGAGAGCAGGTGAGACAGTTCCAAACCAGCTGGTGGGGTCAGGTAGGCTCTAGGCAGTGGCGGCTCTATCCACAGGGGTGTCTTTAACTGAAGCCAGCTCCAGGCTCCCTGGTGACTAGAAATCTAGATTAAGAGCAGTGAAGTGTGGGCAGTGAGGGAAAACTCCAGAGGGAATGAGGAATTGAACTCCTGCAGGGAAGGGACTGTGTGAGAGCCTTGCTCAGGCAACTGAGAGAGGAAGCTCCTCACTGGGACAGAGGAGGAGGAGAGTCCTGCGGGGAGCAGGAGCCGGGGAGAGGGGAAGTTCACAGGCTGGGGCTGTGAGAGGGCCAAAAACAGTACTGCTGGGCCATGGGGGAAACAGCAGCTTGAAGCCACTGCAAGGGGGGAGGCCCAGCCCCTCGGACCCACGCAGGCACCCAGGCTCCCACGGAAACTCCAAACTGTGAGCCAGGAACTTGTAGCCTGGGCAACTGACCCGCCCATTGCAGGTGACAAAGGCTGCACTGCAGACACTCTGGGGAGCCGGGTGGTACATCACAGAGGCAGCGTGAAGGACTCCTTGGAGAGCTGGTCTGCTTGGAGGATTGGCCCTTGCCTGGTGGTGGACCCTGAGAACTGTTGGCAGACAAGGGCTGTCTCCTCCGGGAGCTGCAGGGGCAGGGCCAGTCATCACAGGAGCCAGAGAGGTTGCAGGCCACCCCGTAAGGGTGCCAGGAGCCCATTACAGGCAGGAAACACCTTCAGGAGCTAGAGGGGGAGGAGCAGCTATAGACATCACAGAAGCACCCTGCTGGACTTCAAACAAGGAAAGGAAGGGCTGTAGAACACCAGTAGCCCTGAAACCCAGCTAGGCTACTAGAGGCCTAGCCTACCTGGGGGCTGACACTCAGAATCAGCCCTGACTGTGACAATCATAGGCCCTGCTGCTCCAAGACCACAGAGATAGACTGTAGACTGCAGAGACCTGACCAAGAAAGAGAGGAAGACTCAGGAAATGGATCACTGCTAATCTCAAGCACCTGAGTTACACCGCAAGCTACTGTGAACTATTAATTCCTAACATAGCCTTTTCAAAAGTTACTTCCAAGCCTCACAATTAGTGCATTTTAAGTAAATACTGTCTAAACTATAGTGTAACACAGTTTACATATTTTTAATCCCTATCTCAATCCACCTAAATACCAAGACCTTCCCCCTACTCTTGACTTAAAGTCTACTCACTCTCTGGCTACAATGCATTCCCAGTCCTCAATCTAACTATTCCTCCCCTCCCCAGCCACCTAAACCCGTTTTTTATTCTTTCCTTCCTTCCTTTCTTTCTTTCTTTCTTTCTTTCTTTCTTTCTTTCTTTCTTTCTTTCTTTCTTACTTTCTTTCTTTCTTTCTTTCTTTCTTTCTTTCTTTCTTTCTTTCTTTTCTTCTTTCTTTCTTTCTTTCTTTCTTTCTTTCTTTTTTTTCTTTTCTTCCTATTAAAGCCCACAGGTCCTGGCTCAACCTGGACCAATCAGAGATCATAAAGGGTGAACAGCCACCTAAACCCTTTCTTTATTATTTTTTTCTTTTTCTTTTTCTCTTTTCTTTTTCTTTCATTTTTCTTTTTAAAATTAAAAAAAATTTTTTTTTTCTTCTCTCTGCTAAAACCCACAGGTCCTGGCTCCACCTGGACCAATCAGGGATCACTAAGGGTGAACAGGGAGGCAGATGCGGCAACTATATACATAGACTTACACTGTTCACTCATACTTGAGGCTTTCTGATTCTCCCTCTCCTCATTTATATAGAATAGAAAAGTTGGTTTTCTCTCTCATATCCTTGCTATCTTTGCTACTCCTCAGCACCCTGCAAAACTATCTATACTTTAGTCAACTTAATCATTTTTTCCTCTTGTACAACATTCTTAATATATCTACATCCCTATCAAGACTGGCTCAATTACAGCTGAGGTTAAGAGCAGGGGGTACCTTGGAGGGTTTGGGTATATAGTTACGTTCATAGGCAGTCAAAAGGGGAAGTAAAAGAGAAAGATGTCACTGAAGGTATGGTTATTTTGCCTGAACTGGAGGTTCTGTTTTAGGAGCAGCTAAAAAACAGTGCATGAGAAAGGATAGAAGGAAAGTCTCCCAATCAGCCAACTGGAAGTAAAGGAGTAACATACACAACCAATCTAGAATACAACCAGACAGCCCAAATAAAGGACAGCCCAAATAAAGGCCACCCCAAGAGCAACAAGTGGAGAAAATCTAGGACACTATAACACTGAACTCCACAAATCTCCTAACACAGAAGGGTGCTCAACTAAGGCAAGGAAGAAAAGCATATTAATTCAAGAAAATAAACAAAACAAAACAAAACAAAACAACAATAGACATGGAAAATGGGGAAAAAAAGAATCAGTCCATCACCAAAAGGAAAGGAAGAATCCCCAGAAAGACCACCAAATGGAACAGAGGCACACAATATATCAGATAAGGAATTCAAAAGAATGATGATAGAGAGGCCCAATGAGCTCAGCCAGCTCAAAGAAAACTATAAACAACTCCAGAGAAGTTACAAGGAACTTACTGAGAGCTACAACAGTATCAAAAAGGACATAGAAACTATCAGTAAGAGCCAGGAGGAAATGAAGAATTCAGTTTTTGAATTGAAGAATACAGTAGAAGGAATCAACAGTAGGCTAGAGGAAGCAGAGGACCAGATCAGAGAGTTGGAGGCCAACGTAGACAAATATTCCAAGATAATACAAGAGAATAAAAAAGGCTGAACAAGATTGAAGAGGGGTTAAGAGAGCTGCAGGACAACATGATATGTAACAACATGAGTATCATAGAGATACCAGAAGGAGAAGAGAAACAAGGAATGGAAAACCTGTTTAAAAAAGTTATGATAGAAAATTTACATAACATGATGAGTGAAAACATTATGCAAGTTCATGAAGCACAGAGGGTACCAATGAAGATCAACCCAAACAGAACAACTCCAAGGCACATTATTATTAAAATGGCAAATTTCAAAGACAAAGAGAGAATCCTAAAAGCATCAAGAGAGAAATGACGAACAACGTATAAGGGAGCTCCAATAAAGCTATCAAATGATTGCTCAACGGAAATAATTCAAGCCAGAAGGGAATGGCAAAAAGTATTTCAAGTCATGGTAAACAAAGGCCTGCAACCAAGAATACTGTACCCAGCAAGGCTCTCATTCAAAAGAGAAGGAGAAATAAGAAGTTTCCCAGACAAAAGTAGACTAAAAGAATACATCTCTACCAAACCAGGATTGCAAGAAATGCTAAAGGGTCTGCTTTAAATATAAATAAATCAAATGAAGAAACAGAGAAAGCCAAAGAGGAATACAGATACAAAGGGAGAAAATGACAATGAATAAGTATCAATCAATAATTACCTTAAATGTAAATGAATTAAATGCACCGATCAAAAGACATAAGGTAGCCGAATGGGTAAGAAAACATGACCCACATATATGCTGTCTTCAAGAGACCCACCTCGGAACAAAAGATCAACACAGATTGAGAGTGAAGGGATGGAAAACTATATATCAAGCAAATGGACATGAAAAAATGGCTGGAGTAGCAATACTTATTTCAAACAAAAGAGATTTTTCAGTGAAAGCCATAAAAAAAGATAAAGAAGGACATTTCATAATACTTAAGGGAACAATCCATCAAGAAGAAATAACTCTGCTAAACATATACACACCCAACATAGGAGCTCTGAAATATATAAGGAAAATGTTGAAGGACTTTAAGAATGATATAGACAGTAACAAACTAATAGTAGGGGATTTTAATACTCCACTATCAACAATGGGTAGATCTTGCAAACAGAAAATCCCCAAAGATGTCGTGGCATTGAACAGCATTCTAGAGCAAATGGACATAACTGAAGTATAGTATACAGGGTCTTTTACCCCAAAGAAGCAAAATACACATTCTTTTCAAATGCACATGGATCATTCTCTAACATAGACCACACGGTACGTCACAAGACAAGCCTCCACAAATACAGGAAAATTGAAATCATACAAAGTATCTACTCAGATCACAATGGCTTGAAACTAGAAAACAATCTCAGGGGAAAAAACAAAAAAATACTCTAACTCATGGAGACTGAATAACATGCTTTTAAGTAATGAATGGGTTAACAATGAGATCAAAGATGAAATCAAAAAGTTCCTGGAAACAAATGACGATGAACACACAACAGCCCAAAACAGCTAAGGCAGTGCTCAGAGTGAAATTTATACCAATAGAGGCTTACCTAAAAAGGTCAGGAAGAGTTTATAAAAACAACCTAACCTTAAAGCTGCAAGAACTAGAGAAGCAACAACAAACAAAGCCCAGAGCAAGTAGAAGGAAGGAAATCATCAAGATCACATCAGAACTAAATAACTCAGAGATTCAAACTACAGTTCAAAGAATCAACAAGTCCAGGAGCTGGTTCTTTGAAAAAATGAATAAAATTGACAAGCCTTTATCCAGACTCATCAAGAGAGAGAGGACCTAAATAAACAGAATCAAAACTGACTGAGGAAAAATCACAACTGATACTTCAGAAATACAAAAGATTGTAAGATATTACTATAAATAACTATATGATAATAAATATGACAACCTAGATGAAATGGACACATTTATGGAAATGTATAATCTACCAAAACTGAACCCAGAAGAAGCAAACAACCTGACTAGGGCAATGACAACTAGTGAAATTAAAGAAGTAATCCAAAATCTCCCAAAGCACAAAAGCCTTGGCCCACATGAATTCACAGGTAAATTTTACCAAACATATAAAGAAAAACTAACTCCTATCGTTCTCAACCTATACCAAAAAATCCAGGAAGAGGGAACACTCCCAAACTCTTTCTATGAGGCCAATATTATTCTAATCCTAAAAAACCAGGGCAAGACACATCTAAGAAAGAAAGCTACAGGCCAATATCTCTGATGAACATAGATGCTAAAATTCTCAACAAAGTATTGCCCAACGGGATTCAGCAGTACATTACAAAGATCATACACCATGTTCAAGTAGCTTTCATCCCTGGGTTGCAAGGATGGTACAACATTCGTAAATCAATAAATGTAATACACCACATCAACAAATTGAAAGAAAAAAAGCCATATGATCATATCAATAGATGCTGAAAAAGCATTTGATAAAGTACAGCAACCATTTATGATAAAAATAACATTCAGCAAAATGGGAATAGAGGGAGCATACCTCAACATCATAAAGGCCATCTATGAGAAACCTGAAGCCAACGTCATACTCAATGAGCAAAAACTAAAAGCTTTCCCCCTAAGATCAGGAACGAGACAAGGCTGTCCACTTTCTCCACTTTTGTTCAACATTGTCTTGGAAGTTCTAGCCATAGCCATCAGAGAAGGAAAAGGAATCAATGTTATCCAAATTGGAAACGAGGAAGTCAAACTGTCATTATTTGCAGATGATATGATAGTGTACATTCAAAACCCAATAAGCTCCACCAAAAACTTACTAAACCTAATAAGCAAATTTAGCAAAATAGCTGGGTATAAAGTCAATATTCAGAAATCAAAAGCATTTTTGTATACCATTAATGAAATATCAGAAATAGAAGCAAGAAAACAAATCCCATTTACCATAGCTACAAGAAAAATAAAGTACCTAGGAATTAACTTAACTAAGGAGGTAAAAGTCCTGTACTCAGAAAACTACAGAACAATGAAGAAAGAAATCAAGGAAGATCCAAATAAATGGAAGCATATACCATGTTCATGGATGGGAAGAATTAACATCATTAAAATGTCCATACTACCCAAAGAAATCTACATATTCAGTGCAATCCCAATTAAAATACCAGTGACAGACTTCACAGAAATAGAAAAAATACTTCAAAAATTTATATGGAGCCAAAAATGCCCACGAATAGCCACAGCAATCTTAAGAAAGAAGAACAAGGTAGGAGGAATCACAATACCCGACTTCAAACAATATTACAAGGCTACTGTCATCAAAATAGCATGGTACTGGCATAAGAATAGACATATAGATCAATGGAACAGAATAGAGAGCCCAGAAATTAACCCAGTACTCTATGGTCAACTAACATTTAACAAAGGAGTAAGAAACATCAAATGGAGCAAAAACAACCTCTTCAACAAATGGTGTTGGTAGAACTGGACAGCAACATGCAAAAAGTTAAAACTAGACCACCAACTTACACCATACACCAGAATAAACTCAAGATGATAAAGGGTTTAAACGTAAGCAGTACCACCATAAAGGTCCTGCAGAAAAATATAGGCAGTAAACTTGGATATCCTATGCTGAAATATGTTTACTGATACTACATCAAGGGCAAAGGAAATCAAAGAGCAAATCAACAAATGGGACCATATCAAATGGAAAAGTTTTTGTTTAGCTAAAGAAAACACCAGAAAAATTGAAAGGGAACCAACAAAACATAATTGTCAAGGATACCTCAGACAAGGGTTTGATCTCCAAAATATATAAAGAACTAATGTGACTCAACACCAGACAGGCAGCCCAATTAAAAAATGGGCAAAGGACCTGAGAAGACAACTCACTGAGGAAGATACAAAGGGCCCAGAGGCATATGAAAGAATGCTAAACATCACTAGTCATCAAAGAGATGCAAATTAAAACCACAATAAGATACCACCTCACACCTTTCAGAATGGCAATCATCAACAAATCAACAAACAAAAAGTGTTGGCGAGGATGTGGGGCAAAGTGAACCCTTGTGCACTGTTGGTGGGAATAAGGCTGGTGCAGCCACTGTGGAAAACATTATGGGGTTTCCTTAAAACTAAAAGTGGAACTGCCTATTGATCCAGCAATTCCACTACTTGGACTATACCCAAAGAATCCTGAAACACCAATTCATAAGAACCTATGTACACCTATATTCATAGCAGCACTATTCACAATAGCCAAGTGCTGGAAACAGCCTAAATGCCTATCAGTGATGATTGGATCAAAAAACTTTGGTACATTTACACAATGGAATACTACACAGCAGAGAGAAAGAAGGAACATGTACCCTTTGCAACAACATGGATGGAACTGGAGAGTATTATGCTTAGTGAAATAAGCCAGTCAGTGAAGGACAAATATCATATGATCTCACCCATTACGGGACAATAATGAGCAAAACTAACAACAAGCAAAACAGAACCAAGCGTATGAATACAAGGAATAGGCCTTCAGTTGTCAGGGGGAACGGGGTTGGGGGGAGAGGGGAGGCAGAGGCAAAGAAGGGGAGCAGCTTAGACAAGAACCTAGTATAAAGGAACCATCGACATGGACAACAGGTGGGATTGACTTTGGGGGGAATGGGTGCGTGGTGAGGGGGACAGAGGGGAGCAAAAAGGGTGTGGATGTAATACAACAACAATAAAAAAAAAAAAAAAAAACATAGGGTAGCCAAATGGATAAGACAAAATGACCCATATATATGCAGTCTTCAAGAGACCCACCTCAGAACAAAAGATCAACACAGATTGAGAGTGAAGGAATGGAAAAATATATATCAAGCAAATGGACACACAAAAAAAGCTGGAGTAGCAATACTGATTTCAGACAAAATAGATTT
>PVIW01018158.1:0-12310 GCA_004026585.1 Noctilio leporinus | reverse complement strand
ACCCAGTACCCCCTTATTGGTGAGGGTTCTGTGAGGTTTGTTAGGTGCCCATCCTGCAGTTTATTGGCTTAAAATGTACTCTCCTTTGGTGTGGTCACTTAGGGGGCCGATTGGGAGAAAGAGAAACCAATAGTGCAACTATTTTGATACTGAAAATTGACAAAATGTCTTTTTAAAATAAAGAACCAGTCCCTCCAAACCTCAGATCTACTTGACTTTTATTTAACTAACCGAAGTGTATTTTTTCCACAGGTTAAAAACCAGACCTTTGTGGGTGGTAGCAACAGAGCTTTGGAGAGTACACTTTGGTTGCAGACCAAAACTGGATTTGAAACTCAGATCTGTTATTTCCCAGTTGTGTGTCCTGATATAAATCGTTGAGTTTCATCATCTAAAATAAAGATAACGTGTATTATCCTATAAATGTGAAAACTTGAAATAATCATGTGCCTGGCCTTTTATAGGTTACTTAATTTAAAACTGCATCTTCAAGTTGAGAAATAGATTTGTCTTTACAACTCTTACTAGTTCTCTTACAAACCATGGAATTATTAGGCTCTGTGCCCCTTAAAACTTCATTTAATATGTAACACTGATCACATATGTGCAGTTTTAGGAAGTTGTGCTGAGTCAGCCTTTGAACTGATAATCTTTGGGTTTTGGGAGGAAACAAGTTAATTGAACAAGAAATGTTAGTATTTGTTTAGAGATGTGCTGTGTGAGTGGATAGCTTTCAAAGCTGCCTTTGAGACACCGGTGCCCGGCATTTTCTCCACATTGGCTGTGAGGCTGGATGTGAATCTGACATCCTAGTAAAAATGACACAGCTTCCTTGACAACGACCAGCTAGCTGTTTGCAAACAAGATGTGAATTTTTCCGTTATTAGAAATGGACGAATGCTAAAAACACTACTGCCAAAAAAAAAAAAAATGTGTGGATGGAGCTAGGTGTCAATAAGGTAGGCAACAGGAGAAAAACTGGAAGAAAAACTTTTAGACTATTAAAAAGATAATGCCATATTATATTTAAGTGGGCATCTTGGTTTGTGCCTAAATTTCCATAATGGCTTGCTGGAGCGTTGAATGAAAGAATTCCCACAATTCCCTGCCAGAAGGAGGCTCCACCTCCTGCTGACGTTTCGCCTGGGGATTGGCTGGTGGAGCTGAGGGCGCGGCTGTAGTTGAGCGGGAACCTGACCCCAGCAGTCGCCATGACCAGCTCTCGGTTACCAGTGGCCCGAGGCTTGTGGCTGTTTTGCCACATCCTGTTGCTGCTGCTTGTTTTGCTTGTGACCCTGGCCCACAAGCTTAACGTGCCACAAGTGTTGCTACCCTTTGGCCGGGAGGCTGGCCGAGTGCCCTTTTTGCTGGAGGCGCAGCAGGGCTGCTACACTTGGTGAGGGGTTGGGGGCTCGCAAGGGTATGCATCCCGCACCGTACAGTAAGGATGGGAGGTTCACCCAAAGGAACAGTCCACGGGAACGCTGTGTGCTCACTTGGTGACTTTTCTGTAGGGAGGAAGGTGCAGTATTTTGGGGTGGAATGGCCAGATTTTTGGGATGTGGTCTAACCTGGCTGTGTGGGAGATCTTCACATACGTGTGAGGCCTTATATGAGAAATGCCCAGGATGTGACACTGGCCATGTGTGGGGGGAGAGGTGGTCACTGTGGGAGCAGCTACCAGACCCAGGGAAGCCCTCTGGGTAGCTTCCATGCCTGAGGCTACCCAGTGTGGGGAACTTCCAACGTAAGTTAACTAGAGTGAGGAGTTCCCAGGCTTGGGGGAAATTTACTCATGGGCAGAGAGGCCTGGGTATGAGGGCCCCTCTAGCTAAAGACGGTGGAGTTTTCAGTGTGAAAGTATCTCAAAATACAACTATCCGTTGTGTACTTTGCATGTATTAATTTCCTCAGTGTTTACAGTACTTTCATTTTACAGATGAGAACTGAGGCTCAGAGATCGTGAAGTATAAATTTCTTGTCATATGGAAAGATTTCTTCTGGGCGACTATGAGATCTGTCTGTTAGATATGTTTCCCTCTTAAATGAGGGTACCCTCTTGAACTGTGAGGACGAGGCATACTGACTCTGGGGGCATGATTTAAGGATGGGAAGACCCCACTGTCTGTGTGGGAGGACCCAAGGACAGGTTGTTTGGTTACCTGAGGTGTGAGGGAACCTAGCTGAAGTGGGTTCCAAGGTGTCAGAGGGTTCATCTTAAAAGAAGTAATTTCTCTGTACCTTCTAATAAGCACTTAGGCTTGTTCAGTGTAAGAAGTTCACCTCCCATTTTTTGTGGAAGTATAAGGGAAGTGTAATTGTAAGGTGACTCAGTGTGATGTATTTCCTGACTGAGAGGATGATGCAAGGAATCTCTCCAGCAGTGAAAGCCATTCCATCTATCCAAAAATACTAATGATTTTTTTTTTTTAGGTGAACTCACACCTCATAATTTCTGCAACTATTCCATCTTAGCTATCAGCAGCCCAGCTTTTAGGATTGAAGGGAACTCATTCTTCAGAGTATGAGAAAGCCACTTCTCTCATTACTGGAGACACAGCATCAATCCTATTTTTACATACTAAGGAAAGAATGTGATAATTTTAAATATTATTGAGGAAGAAATGTATCTGCCCATGGGGTCATTGGGGAAAGGTTCTGATACTTCTCTCCCACTTAAATCTTGTTTCCTAAATAATGTTTCTGTTTTGAAGAGTATCATTTAAATTCACCTGGTAGTATGTAATGTGGACAAACTAAAGGAATCTGTGTTCCATTAAAAGTCTATTTTAACCCAATTATTCTTATTTCATACTATTAAGCATTTTATTTTGGCAGGCATTCCACCCATCATGATGTAGTAACTGTTGAGCCTTTATATGAAAACAGTACGTTATGTTCCCAGAAAGCTGTACTCACTGCTGAATCTACCCAGCCTATACGTCTAAGCAGTATTATTCTTGCTCGAGAGATAAGTACGTTGAGAGAAAACACTATGTAGCAGTAAAATAATTGTGGCATCCTATCCTCCCTCCCTCCCTTTCCTTTTTTTTTTTTTTTTTCTTTTCACTTATCAGCTGGCATGGGGCCTGATGCAAAGTGGAAACTCTAGTTTGAATTGGTGAAGAGGGGAGAGAATTAATTATTGGAACTAGCTTAGGTGTTAAAATCTGAGATTGGTTCTGAGTGAGGCAAAAATAGTATAAAAACTAATATTTCCTAAAAGGTGGTCTGTGAACCTATATCATTAACACCACCTGGGAGCTTGTTAGAAATGTCAATTCTTAGGCCCCATCTCAGTTCTGCTGTATCAGAATCTCTGGGGTGGGCCCAAACGAGCTTTGGGGGTGATTCTCATACATACTAAAATTTCAAAAGTACTGCACTAAACCAGAGCAGCTCAAAAAATGCTATTTATATCCAGAGCAGAGCTCTTTGTGTCCTTGAGTTTCTGGTACTTCATTGCTATATTGATAGGCCAGAAATAATATCTGTATGGCTTTTAAATATTTTGATATATTATATGTATATATAATTTATATGTTATTAAACAGAAGTTTAAGCTGTTACACTTTTCATATAATTAAAGATGCCGTGTATTGTAAAGCTATTTTTTATCTACTAAGAAAAATATTGACAAACTGCTTATCTTCATTTAGAACTTATACTTTATACCTACTGATAAACTCTTTGACTTAATTAAGTGGTTTATTTTATTTTTTCTAAGAGACGGGGAAGGGAGGGAGAAAAGGAGAGAAATATTGATCAATTGCCTCTCGAATTTGCCCTGAAATGGGGACAGAACTAGCAACCCAGGCATATTCCCTGACTGGGACTCCAACCTGCAGCCTTTCACTTTGTGGGACTATGCCCAACCAACTGAACCACACTAGTTAGGGCCAAGTGGTCATTTTTATTATATGCCACTCTTATTCCTAATAAAAAGGAAAGTATAAATAAAACGAACTGGTTAAGGTACTCCTAAAGCTATCTTAACATTTCTGCCTCATCTGAATCACTTTTTGACCAGGAATCATTGTCTGTTTATTTTCACATCTTCTTCTGTGCCACCAAGACTTTATGAAGTGAAAAAAAAAAAAGACTTTATGATGTTATGATGTGGTGTTTCTTAAAAGCACTAAGTTCCTGCCCTAGCTGGTGGCACAGTGGATAAGGCACTGGCCTGCAAACCTAAAGGTCACTGGTTCGATTCCCAGCCAGGGCAACATAACCAGGTTGCAGTCCAGGTCTCCAGCCAGACTGGTAGCTGGAGGCAGGTGAAAGACAACCATACATTGTTGTTTCTCTCCCTCTCTTCTTCTCTCCTTTCCCTTCTCTGAAAAATAATAAATAAAATCTTGAAAAAAAAATAAAAGGGCACTAAGTTCTGGACCCTTATCCTGGCTTTGCAATTATATAGAGCTGATGAGTTTTTGTCTCTAGCTTTGGAAAGGCTCCTAGCACATGAGTCATTGCCTTTCCCACCTTGTCTCCTTATCATTTGGTTCCTAGGGGTAAAAAATGTATTCCACTATTGTCTACCACATTTTCTTCCAACTACTAATTCCCATTCTACAAGTTTTGATGCTGGCCCTTTTAATGTTCAATGACAACTATGTCATGACTACTGCCTGGCTGACAAAAATTGTTAAGATATAATCAGTTATAAGATAAAATTCCAATTTCAGAATAGTAAAATGTCAAAAAGTAAGACACTCATGGCTTGGAATCAATGAAATATGCCAATGAGGTTCTTGAGGACCATATGTGCAGGGCATCTGCAATGGATAGAATAGAATACCAAGGTAAGAAGAGAAGCATTGCTTTGGTCATATGTGCTATTTTTTGTGTAATTAGTCAACTACATGAATTCTTTCTAATATCAAAAGATTCATTCACACAATTGCTAGGAAAAATGTCAAATCAGGCTCTTAGGTTAATTTTATCTGACTTGTAAGTATTCCAAAGTTAAATATCTTTTAAATCAACTTTCCCAAAATTAATATTTTGCTATTAATACAATTATGTACAGTTGTAGATGATAGAGGCTCCCAATGGTCAATACCAGACTGTTCTACCAAGTGCATTTTCACTGAGTGGGAACTGGCACACTGAAATGGGAGAGGTTGGGGGCGGAGAGGGGGCTACATTTTGAAAGGGAAGTACATTCCTGAAAGAAATTGTCCATTCATTTGGCAAATATCTAATTTTTAGTTTTATTTTTTAAATGATTTTGTGAGTTCAACCAGCATTTTATTTACTTTTTAAGATTTTATTCATTATTTTAATTTAATTTTAATTTTATTATTATTACTATTTTTCATTATTTTTAGAGAGAGGAGAAGGGAGGGATGAAGAAAGGGAGAGAAACATTAATGTATGGTTGCTTTCACCTGCCTCCAGCTAGGGACCTGGCTGAGAGACCTGGCTTGCAATCTGGGTATGTGCCCTGATTGGGAATCGAACCGGTGACCCTTGGGTTTATAGGCTGGAAATATTTATTGAATGGCCTATGAATTATAAGATATCTATAAAGATAAAAAGATCAAAGCACTTATATTGGTATTGGTATTTAAGTGCTTAGAATTTTGTTTAAATTTTTGGTAATAGTGGTAAAGAAATTTAGTGCCTATGACAGATGATGGATAGAGGTGAGAGACTTGAGGGGTGGGCACTCAATTTGCTAAGAGTGATGGGTCTTAATTTTGGGGGGCAGTGTTTTAACTAGGCATTACTTGGTAAAACCTTCAAAGACTATAAAAGATTACATGGTGAAAAGTCTATTTTTCTCTAATTTCTTCAAGAAGCAACCACTTCTCTGTATCCTTCCAGAGCTAGTCTATAAATATATTAATATGCCTTTTTTATAGTAGGAAACCTGGACTTTTAACCTTAGATTCAGGATAGTAGAGGAGTTTGGAGATAACTGGGTGAAAAAGCTCATATACAGAATGAAGAAAGGGTTTGGACAACTCAATGATTTTGTTGAAGTGAAACAGGATGATCAGTACTTTTTGCACTGTGCTCAGCAAGTGGGTGATATTTAATAAGTACCTACTGAGCGATTAGTTCCTGCAGTGGGTTTTATTTTATTTTATTTATTAAAAAAAAGAAAAAAACAAGGAAAACAGTTTTTAAAGTATATTATTATTTTTAAAGATTTTATTTCTTATTCCTAGAGAGAGGGGAGGAGAGAGAGGCGGAGAGGGAGAGAGACATCAATGTATGGTTGCCTTTTTCACCTGCCTCCAGCTATGGACATGGCTGGAGACCTGGTTTGCTGCCTGGTTATGTTGCCCTGACTGGGAATTGAACCAGCAACCTTTGGTTTCGCAGGCTGGGGCCTTATCCACTGTGCCACCAGTCAGGGCTAGTTCCTGCAGTGGATTTTAATGATAAAGATGAGTTGATTGCAAACTGGGATAAATGAGAATCGGGACATCAAGAAATATTTGTCAGTTTTCCTTCTTTTTTTGCTTCTAGCGCTGCATTTCTTTGATTCTCTCATTTCAACTTCATGACATACATTTTTCTCCTTCCTTATTTATCTCCTTACATCAACTCTCCTTTCTAGCTCATTCCTTTTTCTTTCTTTACTACCTCACTCTGTATGGACCTGAAATTAAATGGACATGAAAATAAGAATATTAAAGTTACTTGTTTCTTTGAGCCTGTGAACCCAAAGGTTGCTGGTTCGATTCCCAGCCATAATTAGGCTGCAAGCCAGGTCTCCAGCCAGGTTCATGGCTGGAGGCAGGTGAAAGGCAACCATGCATTGACATCTCTCTCCTTCTGCCTCTCTCCCTTCCCCTCTCTCTAAAAATAATTTTAAAATATTTTTAATATTTACTAGTGATGACATTAAAAAAATAAAGTTACTTGTTTCTTTGAAAGCAATTAAGTCAAATGTTTCATATTTCCCCTAACCATTCTCAATTGTATTGAAAAGCTTCCTGCTATAGAAGTAGTCAGGTAAGTAGGCATTGTTGCACAAAGCTTTTCGTATTTTATGTAAGGTCACAGCTGCTACTATTCTGTCACTGACCTGCATATTTTTCCACAAAAGAAAAGGATTTAATTCCCCATTTAATTACTGCTACATTATCCAGTGCCTAATTATGTTACCTAAGCTCACCCTTTCATTTTTTGTTTGCCATCCCTGGAACACTTTCTTAATGGTATATTCTACCAGGAGATCCTGTGAGATTTCAACTTCTCTTGGATCTTGTCCATACACCTTATAACTTGGTCTTGAATTTTTTTTACCTTTGCTCCCCTCCTTGCAGGGCCCCACTTCCTGCCAGCAGCATACCTTATGGGTCATGCATATAAGTTCCCTGGCTTCACCCTTTCCTATATTATTCCTTTTTTTTTTTTTTTACAAACCAGTGTCAAATTCATGACACCGGATTTTTTTTTTTTTAATACTACTAACTTTTTTTTTTTTTTTAAGATTTTATTTTTATTTCATTATTTCTAGAAAGAGGGGAAGGGAGAGAGGCAGGGAAGGAGAGAGACATCAATGTATGGTTGCCTTTCACCTGACTCCAGCCACAGATCTGACTGGAGACCTGGTTTGCAACCTTGTTATGTGCCCTGGCTGGGGAATCGAACCTGCGACCTTTGGGTTCGCAGGCCGGCACCTTACCCACTGCGCTACCAGCCAGGGCTCCTATATTATTCTTAACTTCCCCTGTCTATCTTGTACTCATCAATTATGTTTCCTAATCCCTGCACAATTTCCCCATTTCTCCCCTTTCTCCCTCCCAGCAGATGACCCTCTGAATAATCCCCATACTTACAATTCTGTTCCTATTCTGGTTGTTTGCTTAGTTTGTTTTTGTTTTTGTTTTTTTATTCTATTGTTGATAGTTGTGTTTGTTGTCATTTTAATGTTCATAGTTTTGCTTTTTTTCTTGAATACGTCCCTTTAACATTTCATATAATGGCTTGGTGATGATGAACCTTATCTGAGAAGCGCTTTATCTGCCCTTCCATTCTAAATGATAGCCTTTCTTTATAGAGTAATCTTGGTTGTAGGTCCTTGCTTTTCATCACTTAGAATACTTCTTGCCAGTCCCTTCTTCCCTGCATAGTTTCTTGTGAGAAATCAGCTGACAGTCTTATGGGAACTCTTTTGCAGGTAACTATTCCTTTCTGTTGCTGCTTTTAAGATTCTATTTATCTTTAACCTTTGACATTTTAATTATGATGTGTCTTGGTATAGTCCTCCTTGGGACTGCTTGTTGGACTTGTATGTCTGTTTCCTTCACCAAATTTGGGAAGTTTTCCATCATTTTTTTACATAAGTTTTCAATTTCTTGCTCTTTTTTTTTCCTTCTGGCACCCCTATGATTTGGATGTTGGCATGTTTAAAGTTGTCTCAGAGGTTCCTAAGCCTCTCCTAGTTTTTTTCAATTCTTGTTTCCTCCTTCTGTAGTGGTTGTTTAACTCCAGTTTCCTTCCCTTCGCCATTGGTTATGTGTGGATTTTCCTTTGTTTCACTTAACATAGCCTTCATTTCTTCCCTTTTGTGTTTACCATACTCAAGCATATCTTTCAAGTCTGTGAGCATCTTTATCACCAGTGTTTTCAACTCTGTGTCTGTTAGGTCAGCTATCTCCTTGTCGCTTAGTACTCCCACTGGAACTTTGGTCTGTTCTCTCTTTTGGGCAGTACTTCTCTGTCTCCTCAACCTGACAGTCTCTTGTGTTTGCCTCTTTGTCTTAGTTGGAACTGTTGCACCTATATGGATGAGTGTTTCTTCTTTATATCTTTCAGGGATTTTCCATGCAGCTTGATTTTCTGAAACTTCTGGTTGTCTCCATTTTTGAGGTAGTTGTGTTTTTTCTTAGTTGTGGAGGGAGACACTGTGTCTACCTATGCCTCTGTCTTTGACAGAGGTTTCCTGTTTCTTTTTAAAGTTTCATCCGCTCATCTTAGCATTTATCAATTCATCTTGCCTGTAACAATTATTAAGGTCATTGTTTTAAGGGTGATTTTCTTTCCACACTTATTAATGACATTCTTCTGTAAGAAAGACATTTTTCAGATAACTTATTCATTCATTATATAAGAATGGACACATGGGTATTTGTTTTATCTTTTGTTTATAATTCCATACTATCATAACACATTTTATTATTCCAATTTTTCTAGTTTTTACTATTGGGAGCTCTTTCAGGTTGGTCCAAGTCCTTTGGGCTTGCTCCATCTTAATTAATTAATTGACTAATTGATTGATTCTTTCATTGTAGTACTTTCTTACTTTAAAAAAATTATTTATTATTTTTCAGAGAGAGGGGAGGGGAGAGAAGCAGAGAGTGAGAGAAATATCAATGTGTGGCTGCCTTTCATCTGCCTCCAGCCAAACGTGGCTGGACCAGCTTGCAAGCTGGTTATGTTGCCCTGGCTGGGAATCGAACCAGCGCCCTTTGGGTTTGCAGGCTGGCACCTTATCCACTATGCCACCAGCCAAGTCCTTTCTTATTTTTAGAAATTGAGCCAGGCCCATCTTATATATTCTCTGCCCATCCTTTTCCTCATGAAGTCCTGGTTCTTTTTGTTAGAAAACTATATTTAGAAACCAATATCTGGTTGATAGTGGAGTGTCACTGCTTCTAGGCCCTCCCAGTAGACAGTGCTAGAAAATACATGTATGTATGATAACCCATGTATATACATATATTTATATTCCCATACCTATCTACATATATATTAAAATAAACATAAGCTTATACTCATTTCTTTGGTTCTAATCCTTCACCACAGGGTAACTTCTTTCTCCAACAGTGAGAAACCTTATGCTCATTTTCTACAGAATATTTGCTGAACCCTAGTATAAATATAAAGTAGTTTCAGAATAATTCAGTTTTTATGTTTCTTGTGAAAGTAAGTATAGCTTTTACTGCATTAACATTCTGATGCTTTTTAGCCTTTTTTTGAGGGGCATTTACTTGTATTACAGCTAGGGACAGAGTTTACTCCCAATGTCCATTAGTAATTTGTGGTATTACAATGTTAGTTACTTTCCTTTTTATTTTATTTTATTAACTTTTAATGTTTTAAAAATTAATTTATTTTACTATTACAGTTGTTTCAATTTTAGCCCCCTTTACCTCCCTCCACCCAGTACCCCATTTCCTCCAGCAATGCCCCCCTTAGTTCATGTCCACGTGTCATATATATAAGTTCTTTGGCTTCTCCATTTCCTTTCTTTTTTAAAAAATATATTTTGTTTATTTTGCTATTACAGTTTTTAATGTTTTGTGTTTTTTTTAAGATATAATTTTTTATTATTTCCAGAGACAGGGGGAGGCAGAGAAGCAGAGAGGGAGAGGGACATCAATGCGGTGCCTTATGCACTGTGCCAGCAGCCTGGGCTTAGTTTCATCTTAAAAAATAAAAAGGAAAGCCCTGGCGGTGGCACTGTGGATTGGTACCAGACTGTGAATCCAAAGGTCTCTGGTTTGATTCCCAGCCAGGGCACGTAACCAGGTTGCAAGTCAGGTCTCCAGCCAGGTCTGTAGCTGGAGGCAGGTGAAAGGCAACCATACATTGATGTTTCTCTCCCTCTCTGCCTCTCTCCCTTCCCCTCTTTCTAAAAATAACGAAATAAAATCTTTAAAAAAAAGAAAAAAAAAAGCAGAAGAATGGTGTGGCTCTGTAGGCAGTTCCCTGACACATAGTAAATGTAATAGGATAGAGGATTGTTAACAGTTAGTACAAAACAGCCCTGGCTGGGTATGTCAGTTGGATGGGATATTGTCCCAATGTACTAAGGTTGCAGGTTCAATTTCTGGTCAGGGCACATACAAGAATTAACCAATGAATGCATAAATAAGTGGAACAACAAATTGATGTCTCTCCTTCCCTCCCTTCCTCCCTGTCTCCCTCCCTCCCTCTCACTCTCTCCCTTCTTCTCCCCCCTGCCTCTCTCATATTAATAAATAAGAAATTTTGCCCTGGCTGGTGTGGCTTAGTGGATTGAGCATCAGCTTGCAAACCAAAGGGTCACTGGTTTGATTACTGGTTGTGGCACATGCCTGGGTTACAGGCTGGGTCCCCAGATAGGGGTGTGCAAGAGGCAACAAGTCGATGTTTTTCTCCCTCTCTTTTTCCCTCCTTCAAATAAATAAAATTTTAAAATAAATAAGAAAGTGTAAAATAAGTTGGAACAAAATTTTTATTTTACCCTCATTTCATTCTTTACCATTTCAAATATGACTATATTGATTGAAACTCTGGTTGTATCTAACACATGGTTCCCAGGCTTCCTTTTTTTCCTTCATTCCATTTTTCCCCCCTCTGCTCTCCCCTTCCCCACCCTCCCTATCCCTGCTCCCACCATCAATCCCACATGCCCACTTCCATGGGTCATCCATGGTTCCCCAGGCTTTTTAATCTCATGGTTCAGAAGGGAAAAAATTGAAAATAAGTAAAGAAATTTTTTGGCAGGACAGACATATGGTTGCTACTTCCCTAAACACATTTTTGAAATCTATTGCCATAATTTCATCAAAGGAAAAACATTTTAACACTTCAAAAGTAAGATAGAATGTGAAAATATAGTATTTTAAAGTAAACAAATTTAATTGTTACTTACTATTTTAAAATTACATTTCTCATTTTTCCATGGATGACTGAAAGCGTCATTGTGAATCAGTGCTTGGAAGCCACTGGTCTAGTGCCTCTTATTATAAACAGAAGCTCTCTTATTTTGTCATTGTGCTGTTTTCTTCCTCAGGTTGAAAGCATCTGTTACAGCCTTTCTTTTTCATAATATTTAGAATAAGCTTCTGAGTGTTTAAGACATTTGATAGATTCATGACCTGTTGAATTAAATTCTCAGTTTTTGGCTTTATTGTAGTGACTGACCATGAACTGCGCTGTGATGTTAAGGTTGATGTGATAGACAGCATTGAAATTATATCTCGAACTCGAGAACTCTATGTAGACGATTCACCATTGGAACTGCTGGTGAGGGCACTGGATGCTGAAGGTAAAGAACTTAAGAGGATTCAACAAAATGACCTAAAATAAAGTAATACTCTTTGTGTCTAGTGCTTGGAAACTAAAGCAATAAAAGTAGATTAGAAATAATATTTATCTTCTCATATGTAGATTACGTACATGAAGAATTAATAATTCTGAGTATGGTTCAGTGCCTTAGCTAATACTTTCATAAATGTTCCCTGCTACATTTCATTGTTAGTTATCTTAGGAGGTTTCTTTTTTGTTTTTTTTTTTTAATTTAAATTTTATTGTTGTTGTATTACATCCATCCCTTTTTTGCTCCCCTCTGTCCCCC